>VYXF01007843.1:442007-487333 GCA_013397295.1 Polioptila caerulea | reverse complement strand
GCAGTGGTGGAGCAGCAGTGGGTGCCCAGAGCAGTGGTGGAGCAGCAGTGACCTTCTGAGGTGCTCTGTTCCTGCTCCCTGTCTGTCTCCTGCCAGCTGCAGCCCACAGAGCCCAGCCCTTGGGGTGCCTCAGCCACTGAGGAGCTCTGTGGTCAGTGATGCCTTAGGTTTTAGCTTTTCTATTTTTTAGATTCTGGGCTGTTTTAGTGAGTAGTTTTAGGTTTCATATTAAGTGCTACTGAGTCCTCTTCACAGAGTAGATAGACAAAACAATTCCTTCTCTAGCTTGGGACCAAGGACAACTTTCAGGCCCAAGAACAAAAACAGCAGTGAAATGAGAAGAAAAAACAAAGAGGATGGAGCTCCATAACCTGAAGCTATAATTGGACAATTGACTCTAACATGCTAAGGCACCAGAACTTATAAAAGTGTGGGACCTCGTGATCAGTTGCCCATTTTGTGACCATTTTGGGGCATCTTGGGTGTGGTCCAGCTGGGCTCTTGTGCTGCCCACCTGTGCTCATTGGGGCCTTTGAATAAATCCCTGCTTTATCCTCTTGCTCTGTCTGGTCTCTGCTCCAGGTCAGCCTCCAGAAGGCATCAAAAGGAAGCCTCTACAAGGCCCCACCACAGCTGGGTGCTGCTGTCCCTTCCCAGTCCCACACTCTGTAAGGCTCATCTTCAGCATCACATCACCCAAAGGACAGTGTGAGGGAAGAAATTGGAGATGCAATCATGTGGGGTTTACTCAGCTCCGCAGGTTTCTTTTGCCACTAGCTGTCTCCCACATACTGAAAAATCCCAAACTCCCACTCAAGCCTCTATAATATCCATGAGAGAGAAACTGGGCATGGAGATGGGAGCAAGGAGCTTAGACATATTTCCTCACACCCACTCCTTTGCTCTAAATATACAGGAACTTAAGCCTGTCCCCAGTAAAAAAATATTCATCCTAGGAAATGGCTCCTCAACTCTCCCCCAGTTTAATCCCTGTTATATTTTCCTTTTAAAAGAAAAAAGTAAGAGGGGGGAAAAAAAGAACTATATCGAGCTAAACATTTGGCAAAAGTAGTTTGCTACTGTAAAGAATTTTCCTCTGAACTATTTATCTTAAAGCAAGTCAGAGCAGGCATCAAAGGCAGCCGTGGCATCGGCGGAGTGCACACTGTGCACACTGTCACTTACTGTGATTGAAAGGACAGTAAGTTTTCAAACAACTGCACTTGTGTGAAGTGTCATCAGATCTGACTGCTTAATCCCGATTAAAAAAGGGGAAAAAAAACCAAAACAGAAAGGAAGAAAGGGCTGCTCCATTCAGAGGTGAGACTACACTGATGACATTGTCCAGGAGTAATTTTGTAGGGAGTGGATAATCACAGCAGCCACGAGGGACTAGATTAGTGACAGGGTGCATCTCAGACTCCTCACCACGTGGGCTGTTCAGTGTGCAGCACAGCACAAGGTGAGGATGAAAACCAAGGAGAGGTGGTTCAGAAGTTCCATCTAGCAACAAGCAACATTCACCAGGAAAATTTGTACTTTGCAGACTGCCTCCCCTTTCCCACAGGATGCTACAGAAATTCAAGATTCAGCACAGTCAGAGGAACCCAAATCAAAGAGGAGGTGAAGTCGTACAAAGCAGCTTTAAAAGTTGCTCTTGTCCTTCAGAGGAATCCTACTAAATTCCAGTAAAGAAAAGCAAACTCCAAAGAAAAAAAACATGAAGTCATGCAACTTGTTGCTTAGGAAATTTAGAGTGATGCAGGAAAGAAGTTTGAATATGTACAGCAAGGAGTAATTTCAGGTTGGCAGAGGGGTGAATTAAAACATTAGATGACCTATTTTTCTGTTAATGATTTAAATCTAAGGCAGTAACCACTTTTACTAATTAGGACCAAAGTACTGATCACTGCACAAAGTCACTTAAAAGTAACATCAGACTCTCAGGAACACCGTGAAAACAGCATTCTGCCTACATGTGATAAGAAGGCATTTAAATTTGCTCATTTACAAAAGTTCATCTGTTTGGGACCTAACTGGGAAGCGTACGGCATCTTGATAATTCCTCACGTTAAGGAGAGTGTGACTCCAGCAGACTCTGTTCTGCTCTGCTGTGTGTTATCTCCCTGCACATTCCCAGGGCTGTGCTGTAAGAGACTGCAAGGTGACAGAATATGTTCATACAGCCTCCAAGTGCTACTTTGTGGGATGCATTGTAGTCTGGTACCCCGAGGCACTAAAGTGTTTAATGATGTTGCTGTATGTCATCAGTTGGTATTCTCTAAGTGGATCTTATAGGAAACTGTTCTAAATTATAAATTGGGAAGTTAACTTAATATTAGTGAACAGAAAACATTAAAAGGTAGAGGATGCTCTTGTGGGTGGGTAGAGTTTCAAAATCCGCCAGAATCCCTCATGCCAGCAATCAAGCCTGTAATGCCTAAAATGATCCAGCCCTGCCCAATATAAATTAACAAAACTGGAAGAGCATCTTGCTTGCTGGTGTTTGCCTTCTGTTTTTACATGTAGAAGTATTGAAATGGGGGGAAAAAAAACTCAGCTACTTTTTTTTAACTCATTTTCTTTCCAGGACTTTGGATAAATGAGATGTCACACATCATAACTATTCAGTTAACCATAATTTTTATTAAATATCTATTAATTTGTATCAAGGCTGTGTTCTCTAATGATCACAGTAATTTCCTTGCTTCCGGCTATTATTTGTCAGAGACTTCTCTCATGCACCTGCATGTGTGTGTGTGTTACAGAGTGAGAGAGGGAGACACGGGAGAAACAGAGAGGAGGAAGAAGAAGGCTGGAAAGTGGGGGTCACTGAATAAAAGTGGAAATGGAGCTGCAGAATTACAGGCATAGCTCACAGTGACACCTAGAGTCAATCCTAATACTTCCCCATTGTAAATCCTTGCTTTCTCTTCCACCCCATTCTCTAAAAACTTTGTTTGTAGTTGCAACTGATGTTTTGGTGCTCCAGCTCTACCTCTGGCTTAATTAAAAAACAAAAAGCCAAACACATAGAACCAAATACACTTCAGCAAAAACGTCACAGCTGTTTTCAATAAAGCTAGAAAAATCTGAAGACGTGCCAGCACGAATCAGTTTTTTAAAACAAAATTGAATATTTTTAAGATTGGAAGAAAAA
Source organism: Polioptila caerulea (assembly GCA_013397295.1). Taxonomy (NCBI): domain Eukaryota; kingdom Metazoa; phylum Chordata; class Aves; order Passeriformes; family Certhiidae; genus Polioptila; species Polioptila caerulea. Next base: position 484,173 of record VYXF01007843.1, on the reverse strand, counting down.
ACGTGGGAACTCAACATTGAGATAACCCTGAAGCAGTTGGACATTTGCTAATTTCCTCATTAGAAAATCCTGTAAATTTAGCCATATGTCAAGGCTTTTTAAAAGTGCTCTGTGCCTGTGGTAAACAGGAGTCCTTGAGACTCGAGTTGCTCCATTCTGGCAGCCTCCATGTGCTCTGTGTGAGCTGGGGCACCCATAGGATGAGCTCTGAACACACAAATGGTGCAGTGCCCCTCTCTGAGACCAGAGAATACTCAGGGTCCTTAAGCCCTGCCCTTTTTGCTGCTGGTAATCTGAGATACCTAAAAATTGGGCTGTGGGGATCATCTTGGTTCTTGCTCTTTACTCATCTTTGAAGGTCAGATTGCAAACTAACCACTCCTTAAATGCATTCGCGTGCAGATGGCCACGATTCCAAATTCTTGGATGGCAGCAAGCCTGGAAATACAGCTGTTAGGAATTATAGAATCATAGAAAGATTTGCATTGGAAGGGACCTTAAAGATCATCCAATTCCAGCTCCCTTGTCCTGGAAAGGGGCACCTCCCATTAAACCAGGTTGCTCAAAGCCCTGTCCAACCTGGCCTTGAACAGGGATGGGGCATCCAGTTTCTCTGGGCAACCTCTTCCAGTGCCTCACCACCCTCACAGCAAAGAATTTCCATTGATCTAACCCAAATTTCCCTTCTTTCAGTTTGAACCCAGTATTCCTTGTCCTATCACTACAATTCCTGATGAAGGGACTTCTTGATTCTGTCTTATAAAAAAACTGAAACAGTGATTTCCAACTTAATAAAAAAAGAAAGAATGTAACCAAACATAAACATGAATGGCAGCAAATAATTTGATCAACTCTTCTGACCACTAAGCCATTATTCAGGATTTAGTGACTAAAAAAGGCTGTGTCTTTTGTCCCTTTGACTTTGAATGTCTGATTAAGTGAAAGAAATTCATCTAATTAAGACATCCAGAGGATCATATTCAGCTTTTTGTGATTTATTGCAGAATTTTAAAAGTTAACTTTGTTTTAGTGTGACTTTTATATATTAAAATTCAGGACCATCTGCACAGACTTTATCCATGCATATTTCAAACTCTGGAAGAGCTCAAGTTTGAATTAGTGCTGATGTGTGGACATCGCTCATCATTAACACACTGTACGTGTGCCCAAAAGAAAGGTCAGGGGATCCTGAAAGATAAAAAACTCCCAACTGACACCTGCTACAGAATAATGATATTGGGCCATGCCAGGTTTATAAACCTGTTTGTGAAATGGGCAGCTAGGGGGAAATGGGGGCTTACATGAGAGGACAACTTTGTAAAATGCCATTTCCATCTTGCAGTTGGTTGGATTTTTGGAAGCTGTGCCAAATAACACAGTTAGAACTTGAAAGTGACCAAATGTGCTGGGTGCAAACACGAACAAGAATTAAGTAAAGGAATATCCAGCATCTGTTATTGTGTAACACCTCAGGTTTTGCATGAATAATCTGAATGAGGACTAAAGGAGAAGGGACTATAAATCTGAGTAGAAAATTAGAATTTTTAAAATTAACATTCCTTTTTCTATAAATGAGTGATATTTAAAATTTATTCCTGTGGCACATACTCAAAAAAAAAAAAGTGCATTACTGCTTTTAGCATGAATCATGATTAACAGTATTAACATAACTACCATAACACTAATTCTCTGATTATCTAGCTGTATCTCCTTTGGGTTTTTTCCAAAAGGAAAGCAAAGAGGTCCTGTCTAAACACATATGCTTTTAAAAGCAGGCATTTACACATGAACAGTGTCACAAATACCAGCCCAAATCAGTCCCCTGATGAAAACAGCGTGTTTAAAAGTCCTTGCACCTTACCTTCCCAGTCAAGTTGAAAGGTATTGAACTATCAATCTCTGGTCAGATAAACAGTGACAATGTTCTTATTACTTGCACATGACACTGAGGTCCCCAAACACTGCTATCTGTTGTGACACAGCCCCAGATATTGAGTTTGGCTCAAGGAGAGAAAAAAAAGAAAAAAAGGTAAAAATGAATAGAGTTTTTGGGTCCCCATTAAATTTAATCTGTATGGCCATTATACACACCTCCAATAGCAACAGGGCATCTCCCTTTCTGGGAGCTGCTCATCCTGTGTGTTGATATAAATGTTTCATGAGCTGAAATGAAGACAGGCCAGTGCAATCACACAGTACTGCCTCTGTTACGATGCCACTGGCAAAAATTCCTGCTGCATTCCCTCTCAGCTGACAGGACCAGCAGGGGCAGCAGGACAGTGGGGCAGAGCTCACTGCTCCTTCAAACCTCAGCAAGGATCAATGATTCCCTTCTGCTCACTTCAGACCAGACTGTCCAAGGGAGTAGGAAAGAGAGGTAAGAGTTTGGAGCCTCTGTCCTCAGTTACACCAACTTCCTTTCACCCAGGGATCCACAAATAGGATATATCCAAAAGATGCTTTTGTTTTAAAAGATATGACTTAAAGTAACCTGTCCAAAGCAATGAGGTAGCAAACAAACCTTAATTTTCCATTCAGATTTATACCAGCTCTGTTTTTGGTTGTCTTTCGAACTTCTACCTCCAAGCATTTCCCTCAATAATCTCCACATAAACAAAAAATTCAGAGGAAGTACCCAGGGACCGCTGCCCACAAATATGTGTGTAACAAGGAACATCACCAGTCCTCCTGGACTGATCATGAAAAAGACAACGTTGAGGGTCATGTAGATCCTGCCACTGGAGTTTGAATATTTGTACATTTACCATGGTAAAGTCTTACACACTGAAACCATTCACAGTGGCTGAATGAGGATCTGAGTACTTGGGTCAATGTTACAGACTGTGCAAAGGTACAAATTAGTACATTATTTTCACTTATAATATAGCACCTACTAGGCCCACAAATAGGGCTATAAAACAGTCTCTCTTCCATATAAACTTCATGTTCACAAGCTCTGAACATTTGGGGTTAACATTTCCAGCCTGGGAAGTTCATTGAAACATCTTTCCCATTTTTGTGCAACAGCGAAATGTCAGGAAAGGTGGAGCATCAAACACTGCCCCCAATCTCTGACCCTGTTACAAGGTCAAGTTCAACTGGACACCCTTTGATTTTTGACCAATTAAATTGTAAACCTGCAGGAATTCAAAATGCGTGCAACTGCCAGACATGGGATCTAGGGAGAGCATGCTGCTCAGGTGAACACTCTGACCACAGGTTTGCTTCTTTCCCTTTGAAGTAGGCTGTCATCCATTTGGATAGAAAATGAAGTGTGAAATATAGAGGCTTTACAACATGTAATGACTGCGACAATTTAGTTAAAGCTGATTTTCAGAAGCCAAGAGCTGGGTTTCAAATTAAATTCCTTATCAGTGGTCACCATGACAGAGTGTATATTTAGGAAATTATTTATTCCAACATGATATAATTAATTGTAATATTAAATGTTCTTTAAGTTCTGTGTGGCATTAATAGCACCGAACAAATAACAGTTGGAACAAAAACCCTATAGAAGTCCATTATTCATGCACATTTTTCTGGGTGTTCACTTAGCAGGTTCCCAAAAAGAGAATACCAAATAGACTTGATCAAATGTTTTAAATTTTCTGAATTTTCGTAAAAAATAATTTTTTGCTCTTTGACTAGTTTAGAGAACAATAGAATTATCTTTTTTTCTAGGTCTGTTTCCTCTAAAAATAAAACCATATTATTGCAATGCCTGACCAATTCTGCTCCTCGGTTGCAGTGATTATATGTTGGCTTTTTTACATCCTTGCTAAAGCTCTGTGCTCTTGCTAAAGAAAGAATAAATTGTGTGCATGTGTATCTACATGGACACATTAATACTGCCCTCTGCTTCCTGCCCAAAGAGACTGAGAACTTACAAGAACTGACATGAAAAGGAAAATGTCTTTAGCTCCACTTATCGAGTATTGCACCTTTGAGCTGAAAAGCAGGCCTGGAAAGACCCAATTCTGCATGAGATAACCAGCAGGTAATTGCTCCTGTGAGTTTCAAAGAGAAAGCAGGATTTCTGTAGCAATTGTGTCCCGACTGGTGGCACCAGAACGAGGTGCCCCTGCTCTCCTCATCAGCACAGCCGTGACAAGCTGGGGAAGGGCTGGAATCCTTCAGCACAAACACCAGGTCTTGTAGCTTTGTTAGACTGGATGAAGGCTGATTCACAAATCTGCTGCAGATCAGGTTGGGAGGGTAAATGCCAGCTGCATGAGTTTCTACAGCATCCATGTTCATCCAAAATTCCTGCTAATCCTGGGAATGATGAGATATAACCTGAAGCTTTTTGGCCACAAACCCTCAATTCGGGTTGAGGTGGAGAACCCCCTTGCAGCAAGGGGACAGGTTCTGCAACGTGACAACATGCCTGAGTGCCACGCTGCTTTACATTCCCCAAAGGATCCCACAGGACTTTGCTGCTGGGAGAGAATTGTAAAAAATGTTTCTATTATAGCCAGACAGAAAACTTTTCCTTTCTGACACAGAGCACTCAATTCAGCTGGAATTGCTGAGTACAAGTCACCCGTGTCAGGATATTACAAGGACACCCAAGCTCAGCCTCTAAAAAGCAGTTATAAAAATATGAAAATTCTGCATGGTGGAGAAGCTTCCCTCTCACCACCCATCTAAAAGATTAATCAGATCAATCATGGCACATTTCTTTACAGAATTCTATGACTTAAGTGCTACAGACATTAGCAACATTTCAATCTCTTGTCTCTGATCCTAAAAACATCATCTGTTAGGTTTTTGGCAACACTATAGGAAAATTGAGCTGCTTAAAAAAAAACAGGGAACATTTCAGGAGATACCAGTGCCAATCTTTCATTTGCTCTCCTACCTCTCTGCAAAAATTTACATAGAGCGAAAAATATGGAAAACTGGCATGGTTGGTGGCACTCTATAAAACCTCATTCAATACTAAAAAGCAAGCAGGGAAAGAAGGCTACTGAGCATGATACTGATAAACTTATCTCCTGCTTTCAGTAAAGATACATGAAGAAGCTACATGTTAAACTGCTACTGTACTACCATGGAATATGCATATGGAAATAAAGGGGAGAAGAAAAGCCACAATTTTATTAAAAAGTGCAAAGACAGTGGCCTCACCCTACTTTGAGCACTAGTGGTTCTAAAAAAAAAAGCCCCTTTAAATTCAGATTATTTCTCATTTGCATTTGCCATTACTGGGATTTTTTCTATAAGGTCCAATTAAGAAAAATATTTCTTTTCTACAAGGCAAATTTATCAAAAATTCAAATAAACTCTTTGATGCATTTTCTGCACAAACTAATCATGAATAAACATAATTCTCTTGCTCTAAGAACAGATGCCATCCTGTAACTCCCTGCCCCCGACAGTTCTGCTCTCCAATCATAAAGGAGAAGGAAATTGTTTGGCCAAGTTTACAGAATGAACCATAAATCATAAGCATCTTTGCCAAAGCAAACTCATGTTTCTTTTATGAAACAATTTCTCCTAAAAGAATTTATATTCATTTTTATATATGCATTTTTTATAAAATACATAAGGAAAGTAGAACATACTGTTCTGTTTCTCCTTTAGAAATGCTTAGTATTTTTCAGTTCTGGTTGAGAAAGCAAACATTTGCATTCTCACGTGGCTTTCTGAAGCTGGTTGCATGGACCTAGCTGCAGTACTTTGATGGATATAGGGAATATTAAAATTGCTTTGGAGTATTTGAGTCACCATTATTCACAGAAGTCCAATTTGTAACTAGAAAACCTAAGGGGACTTTTGTTGAAGTCAGATGCTGGAAACGTGAAGGAAAACTTGTGCTTCTTCATGATCAGGGAAAATTCCAAAGCTGGATCTTTTCTCAGGAGGTCAGAAAAAATCTCCCAAAAACCCAATCCCAACTCTATGAAGAATATTAAGGGAGCCTAGCCATTCCAGGAATACACATGGAGGAATGCCATGCTGACAGACTGGGCCATCTCCCTCTCTTCCCAGAAAGCATTCCAGCTTTCAGAGAAAAATCTGACCAGAAAGGATTGTCAGGAGCCAGAGCTCCTCAAAGAAAGGTGCAGGGAGCACGGCAGAGCCCAGGAAGCTGAGTGTGCATGGGACACTGCAGCAGGAGAAGGCTCCAGCACCCGTCTGCACTGCTCCCTCTGATCTCCCACCCACCCAGCAGGGCACACTCAGCTTCTCCGAGCAGCAGCTCGAGGAAACTCTGCACTGTCCTCAGGCTTCGAGTAGAGGGGAGAGAATGCTTATCTAAAGAGTCAGCATATCATCCCTGCTCTGTGTGCCAGTCAGTCACTCCAGTGCAGCTTCCCAGCCTTCCACAAAAGCACAAGTACTCAGCAGTGCTCTGGCTACATTACTCACATCTAGAACATGCCCTTCAGACTGTCTCAGCCTGTAGGAGGCTGAGTGCCGAGTTATATCCATGGCTCTTGAGTGTGATCATCCCTCAAGGGTCCACTAGAGCACTCTTCTAGGGTACATTGAAAGGTTTGGGCCTGTCACAATGCTTTATTTCCTCCAGGGATGCCTTTGTGACACATTGCCTCTGCTTTTACTCTGAAAGGACTTCTCGTCCTTCCTGTCTGATCTGATCTGTGGCTCTGGTTACTGGGATGGATGCTGAGATGTAGTAAGTGGGACAAGACCCTGCTCCTTCATGTCCACCAGTCTCACGTCAAAAGACAGGGCCTTTTGTAGGAGAATCATAGAGGATCTTGAGTTGGAAGGGACTCATCAGGATTGTCAAGTCCAGCTCCTGGCCCTGCACAGGGCACCCCAAGAGTCCCACCCTGTGCCTGAGGGCATTGTCCAAACACTCCTGAGCTCTGTCACGCTGGTGCTGGGAGCACTGCCCTGGGGCGCTGTTCCAGTGCCCAGCCACCCTCTGGGGGAAGGACCTTTTCCTGACATCCAACCTAAACCTCCCCTGACTCAGCCTCAGGCCATTCCCTCGGGTCCTGTCACTATCACCAGGGAGAAGAGATCAGTGCCTGCCCCTCTGCTTCCCCTCACAAGGAAGCTGTAGACTGCAATAAGATCTCCCCTCCACTTCCTCTCTCTAGCAGCTAGAGTCAGAGCTGATATTAACTTTCCACTCCCCACTTTCTGTCCCACACTATTTTGAAGATTAAGGCTTTTTCCCAAGCACAAGAGTTCAAAATTCATCCTCACATCACCTCTTTTCTGAGACTTGCTTTGTTTCCCTCATCTGCACCTTATCTTTGTTTCTCTCTAATGGGTTCCTTTATTTTCCCACTTCATCATGCTTGTCACTCTTTCTTCCTTTTCTGTTTCTTTCATTTTTTATGTAACCAACACAGTCCAACCGAAAATAGGAACCCCAGTGTGCTGAGTGCTGTGCCAACAGTGCAAAAATGCCCTGTCTGTTGTGAAGAGTACAATGCTTGTTCCTTGGTTATCCTTACCCTTTATGTCCTATGCTGCAACACATCACTACAGCTATCTGCCACCTCCCATTCATTGGGGTTAAAACCTCTACAGCAAGAACACATTTCAGTTTCAGCAGATATTAAAACCAAATGCCTTGTCATAGGCTGTGTCCTTTCTGCAAAAAACTAAAAGTCCCAACAGTGACAAGACCCTAATGCCAGAGCCCTGAGGTTCCTCTATTTTGCCTTGCCCTTGTTTAGCACACCCCAAATGAAAGTCACTTTTTATTACACTTTTATGCTCAATTGATGCCTTCAGATGAGACAATGACCACTGGAAATGACAGCTTTTGGCTGGAAAAAGTCATATTATTTTCCAATAACACGGCGTATAATGTGTGTCATTCAAAGGATGAACCATTTCTTCCATTCAGAGTTTTCATCTGCTTGCTTGTTGTACAAAGCATATGCATTACCTGATTAAATAACTCATGGCCCCATGAATCGTTAACCATGTGTACAGTACATAATTCAGTCTGCAAACTGTGTTACAATACACTCTTTCAAAGCTTTTCTCAAGTAAAAAAAAACAAAAAACCCAACCAACAAACCCACAAACAACAACAAAAAACAAACCTGCAAAGCTTTGTTCACCAAACACTGTGCAGGTGACCTTTCTCTCCAGTTTCCCTCACATGTTTGTTCAGTTAACTGCTCAAAACATTTGAATGCTACGTTCAACCCCTGCAAAGTCAAACCGGCGCATGACAATCCATCAAAATCAGCCAGATAACAGAAAGCACATTCCAATCCCAGAATTATTGTTGTCTGATTCTAAATGACAGGGTATGAAACAAAAAGAGTGCAGAACCTGATTTGCCACAGCAAAATTAAGCCTAAAGAATGATATGAAAAAAATCCTTTAGATGAAATGCTACAGAAATGATACGAAATTGAAGAGAATGGGAACGCATGCAACAAGACACTTGCATTGTCACACGTGCAAACTTTGATCAAATAAAAAGGTTGTTAAATGTGGGTATAGAAGACTCACTAAAACAGAAATTATGAAACTATTTTCTGACAATTAAAGCAAGGATGTGTTTATGCCATTAGGTCTAGATGTAAACTCTTTCCCCAGGGTCCATCTCAAATCTAAGGATTAAATATGTAGAGATGCAATGTTTCAATTATCTTAATATAAAACATTTATTATTAATTAAAATATATAACTCAAAAGAAACAAAAATCACATTACAAGACAGCTTGCTTTATATAAAAAGTTTTGTTACCATTCTTAGCCAGCAAAGGAATTAGTAAAAGAAGCAACCTAAAACAGGAACTGGAGAGTTAAAAAGCAGAACCCCCCCAAGTTCTTTGAAATTAGTGAAATAGAAGTATTGCCATTTAGGAATACCTCTGTCAGCACATTTTGCTATCTCAGGTTGGAAGACACAATGACAACACACCCATGTCTCTCTCTAACTTCCTTCCTCCAACAAGGAGCAGCTTGGCACTTTGCTGAGCCATCCTGTGCAGGGGCCAGAGCCAGCCCAGCCAAGTGTTCTGCAGCTCTCACCGGGCCCCCCTGGTGCTTTTGCTCCCAATCTGATCCGTGTCTCCCTGTGACAGCCCAGAATGGAAGAGCCCCCTCTCTTACAGAGAAAACACATTCCCAAAGCAGCCAACACGTGTCAACAGAAAGGTTTAAAAGCCTTGGCAGAGAGTTTGAACCAAACTCTGTCTTTAACAAGGCGTGAGTCAGTGGTGAGTAATGCAGGAAGAAATGTCCCAGCTGCTGGTTTCTAAACACCTGGGATCCTTTAAATAAATGCCCTATCCTGGACATGAGGCTTTCTTCCTCAGAAAAATCCAGGACAGCACAGCCTGTGGGCAAATGTGGTCGAGAATTTAACTCAGCAGGACTGGGCACAAAATCTTTGACAAGCACAGAGTAAAAGAAGTCGTTTCTCACACTCTGATCTTTGGGGTGCCTGGACTCTAGGGATGGGATCAACTTTGAGAAGGGATGTTTTTGGGGAGTCAGGCAAAGCAATTCTCTTGTGAGGCAAGGACAAGGTAACATTTACCAAAAATAAAATGCTCAAAAAGCAGTAAGACATGGGAGAAAACGTTCTTTAAAATAAAAGAAACAAGCATGGTGAGAAACGGTGATTTCAGCAGTTGTGTCTTAATGGGTGAATGTTTCAAGATTAAAGACATGGAAAGGTACTTGATTCTGAACAATCTTGCCACAATCCTCATGAGGACTTGACACACACACAAATGTTCTACAGTATAAGTTATGCTGGAAATAGTACAATACGAGGATTTGTTCTCTGATTTCTTTTATGATTTAAGCTGGAAAAGGAGTTGCAGGAGATGCACTATTTTCCAAACCATTTCCCTGTAACTTTAGAAAAAAAAAATAATTGGTTCCATCTACCCTCAGTGATCAAAACACTAACTTAGCTGCTCACTTGTCACTTCAGACATGTCAACTCCCTGCCACCCGGACACATTCCTCCCTACTTGGGTTTTCCATTAGCCCTACAACAAAGTTCATCTCCTCTTCAGCATCATGGAAATTTTAAACACTTCCCTGTTTGTCTGACCTCTGCCTTGCAGCACTACCTGTGGCATTTTCTCTCTGCCAACATTAGCAGTATTGAAGTCTCTCCATTTCTCTCATCTTCTCCCTCTCCTCCTCCACACCCTCTTCAGGATCTTGTCCTGCCACAAGACGTGTGAGGAATTATCCATTTGCTGCTGGATAGACATGCTGGGGAACATGGAAAGTTAGGACTCCTGTCTAGCCAGAGATATGAACCAAGGTGTTATTCTCAGTGCTCAGGGTGTAAAGTCAGAGGACTTTTATGCTGACAAACACACGTGCAGTGCAGGAGAACAAGTGCTGCTCATGCATGAACACCTTTTAATGCACCAAAGCGACAGCAGAGTAAGCAAGCAACAACAATATTCAAAGGGAGCTTGCATTGGCTTCAGCAGCAGCAGCTTTTGAGCCGAAAGCACTAAGTGCACCTGTAACAGAGCCCAGCAGTTGTGAAATACAAACAAATAATAATATAATTGACAAAATCACTCAGAATTTGCAAGTGCTAATCCACGAGGGCCTGTATTAATGCCTAGATCCCAATGTACTCTGCATTGTAGCAAATTTCCTACAGGCAGTGCTCTCTTGCCTGCTGAGCTAGACATCATCTCCCTGCTGAAAAGGGCTACAGTAGTAGCACTCCTCCTGGCAGTGGAATTAGCTAATGCCCAGGGCAGGGCTGGCACCCTCAGAGCTTTTGTCCAGTATTGAAATGCTACTGTGTTTCTACCCATAGGAGAATCTGTCCTGTGCAGAAACTTTAACACATTTTGACTATAGAAGTCAGTATCTAAATCCAGAGCATATTCTGTAAAGGGAAATAAAGGGGAATTGACATGAAATGCCCAATTCTCACATTTGTTCCTGAGGCTAAACAATAAATTTTGTTTTCAAAAATATCTACTCTCTCCTTACTTCAGAGTTATAGCACTTATCCAAAGTAATAAAGGAAAACACACCATGATAAAAAGTCTGCAAGCTGCTCCTACACACAGATCTTATTCCACTGCCTATTTTTCAGTCTTTATACTTTTCTAAAAGTATATAAACTAGACACTCTATTTTTGAACTAAATTATAAACCAGTCAAGCGATATTATATATACACACACAGATTTAAACCGTCGAGGGAAATTATCGCAGTACCTGGGCACATTTTACATAATGCACCTCTGATCGAAATCACCACAGAAACTGCTGCCTTCCCCTCCCAGCTATTGAAGCAGCTACAGACTATAGAAGGACCCTGAAAAGGGTAGCCAGGATACCGATTGCCAAGTGAAATTCCTGTGCCTGCCGTTGGTGGAAGCCTGGAACAAAGAGGCGCATTTAACGCTGCTTCCTAAACTTCGCCAGATCCAGGCTCAGACAGATTTCTGGCAGGAGCGGGATGCCGAGCCAGGAGCCTGTCGCTGAGAATGACCTGCCCCCTGGTTCCCACGAGCTCCTCCCTTGGGACAGAGGCAAGGGACATGAAAATCCAGTCATTAATGGGGAAACAGAGCATGGTGCGAGAGCAGCCCTCACACTCGGGGCCAACAACAACCGCGCGCCTTGCGCTGAACAACGCACCGCGGGGAAAATCCTACAGGACCTCAAATGGGGTCCCACACAATGCAAACAGCTTCTGCAGAATGGCTTCCAAGACCTGTGCAATTTCTTAAAAGAAGGATGACCTTTCTCTAGGAATTTTTTACCCTGTCCTGTGGAGCTCTGTGCAGCACTGGTTTACATTTTTTCAGGAAGATTTCAAAACCTTATGCAAAAGCTATCACTGTTCTTCTTAACTGTCGCTGACTTTGCCAGGGAAACTGTGTTTCATTTTATGCAGTCAATACAACAAAAAAAAACAAAAAAAGAAAAGAAAATGCTACTGGAAAGTGAATGTTGCCTGTTCTCAGAAAGGATAAGGTAGAGCTGATCCTTAAAGTGGGTGGCCCACAGATTTGGTGAGTTACCTACTGGAGCTCTAGTGGGTCAGATCTAATATTTTATATTTGCGGCTTCAGCTTACGAGTGTCAAACTTTCAACATTAATTAAAAACCAGAAAACACATGCTTTCCATCTCTTTTTATAAACTCAGTACCCTGTTTCAATGCACTTCCAGCTCTGAATCTGCACATCCTACTTCCCGTGGATAACTTTCTGTGCACTAGTTACACTGAAATACAGGAAAATCCAGTTTTATTCTGATTTCTTAGCAATATTTGAATTCCTGAAATTTCAGCCGTTGATTGATATAAAATCATTGCAAAGCCAAAAAAAAGCCCCAGACCAAAAAAGCAATGTTTGAGACATAGAAGTCACATATCCTGTAGCAGATGGACATTGTGAGGCAGAGTACATTCCACACACCTTGTGTGGAGGTGTTTCATATTTAAATTCACTTAAAAAAAAAAATTAAAGGATTACGCAATCCTAAATGACATTGAATGTGTGTGCTTTAAATATTAGTCATACTGATATCCCAGAACTTGGAGACAATGAAAGTTTCCACTGCCATTAAAACACCAAACATTCTGGTGGGCATCGTCCAATGATTAATGTTTTAAAATCTCTCTCAGGAAAAAAATGATGATATATTTTAGTTTTTAATCAACATGCAAAATGTTTAGATATAACACCATTAGTTCTAATTTCTGAATAAAATGTCAATGTCATACCTTGGGACTTCAATACCAATTATTATAATGTGTGCAATTTTTAATAACATCTTTTGCAGTGAGGGTTTTTTCCCTTTCAAACAAAAAAGAATCTGAATGGAGACAGGAAAAAAAAAAAATCACTATAGCATTCTGTAAACTTCTGGAAATAGAAACATCTCTTCTGTAAACCTAACCAGAACTGACATGTAATACAACAGATTTATACAGGAGGATATTCCTGCCTGGCGCTTTGACTGTGTTTACAGAGGAACAAAAATTAGAGTAAAATCTTCTAATCCTTAGGATGACACGAGTACTATGTGATGCAGCTAAAATTTTCCTGGGGGTAAGTAACGATGCTGTGGCTTGCCTGTGATCATCCTAAGAGGTGAGGGGGCCCCATCACAAATGTGAAGTGTCTGTGATGTGCTGTGACTGCAGATGGGACATTCCCTGTCCTGATCCTGATGAGGCTGCAACAGCACCACCGAGCCTCCAATCTCTGATGTGACTTTATTGCCTTGGCTGTGACACTGCCATGGTGTCACACACAGTCTCCTGCCTTGTTCTGACATTTGCCACATATGCACAGTGTGAAGGCAGAGTTCCAGAGTTCATGTGGTCCTGGTGACTTCTAGAGGCTTGGCAACCCTGTAAAATTATTACATCCCTTTCATTCTGTAAATATTTTGCAGAGCACTTTCAAGGACATTGTAGGAAATTAATATGGCTAAAAGAGCTGGGTTCTGCCACCCAGATTTTTGCAGGTATAAATGATGGCAAAAAACACTAATAAATGTGGTTACCTTTTAAAATACGAAAAAACCCCAGACTGTGGATAGTAAAACAGGTTTACCCTCCAGTTTAGAGTGTGTTCTCTTAGAATGCAGGTTATCACAGTCACAGTTCAGGGGACTAGTGTTTCAAAAGGAGATTAGATCACCTGAAAATTATTAAATGTATTAAACCAGTGTTTTTTAAAATATGATAACATTTAATTTAGCTCAGCTCTAGCATTTGGATGGAAGGGATGAAGCTTTAAGGATTTAATAACATAACTTTAAAAAACAGTCTTCATACTTCTGCATAACTATGTCATCTCTAGATGTTAAAGTTTATTCTTGTGGTTTCTTCTGCAGGATTTTCAAGTTCTGTAAGGTTTGCCATTTTTTACTGGCAAAGTCCCATGAAACTAGAGGTCAGAAGTGACTTTATTGAATATAAACATTTGTGGGATTCATCTTCAGGAAGCAATTATTCTCTTTTACAAAAATGCAAGACAGACTTCTTAGAAAAGACACCAATTTTGCCAATGAAAAATTTCCAACTGGCATAGCAGAAAACATGACAAGAGATAAGCTAGACTAGCTGGTTTGTGTATCTAGATAAACAAAATTACACAAATTCATCTTGTAGGAATTGTGATTCGCAATTGTAATGTAGCACAAGAAATGTCCTGGTAATTGTCAACTTGAGAAGCTTCAGTACATTGCATATAAACACTCTGAGGTCACATTTATAGTTAATGTAAACTTGCACATATGTAAAACCACAATACACCGAACTCTACGCGTACATAAAACATGAAATAAAATAAATCATGCCAATGTACAAAGCCTGAAATCTGTTCCTTGAACTTCATGCATATTCCATAAAATCACATCCAAATTTTTTTAGAAAATATATTGTACTTTAGATCTTAAAAAGCAATGCAGAGAAAGCATTGGCAAGCTTGGATCTCCTACAGCCTGCTGGACTTCTCCCAAAGCAGGTCTGAAGGACACCCTCACTATGAAATGCCAAACCTGAGCTGGCTGCCTTCAGCCCAGCTCTCAGCCCTTTGCACATGTTTCATCACAGACAGCCCTAACCAAACTCTGCTCTCCTTCAACACTGAGCTAACCTGCTATTTAAAAATAAATCCTTCATGTCTGCTATAAATGAAATTCTACCAAAAACCCCCCAAACAAATAAAAAACCCACTACAACACATCTCATTTCAGAAGAATTAACTGTGAAAACAATTCTGCAATACTTTTGTTGAGAAATCCCAGTTCAAACCACATTAAAGCCCTCTATTCCAAAATAGGGAGCTGTGAAAACACTGCCTCACTGTACACAAAACCTCTGCTTAGAGCTGTATATTACACTCAGGTGTTTGGAAAGCAGTGACCTGGGAAGCAGCAGGAGCCAGTCTGCTAGCAGAATCGGGAAGCTAAGGAATATGCAGAACTTGTCAAACGTAGCACATGCACCCCTAGAAGCACACAGAAAATTTCTCATTTACTGCAATGAGAGACAATATTTCTGGGGTGTTAGAGAGCTGTCTTCATGGACACCCACTGCCAATTCCTCACTGCCTTTTTCTGAAAAATGTCTGCTTGTTAAAACCCAAAATGAGATGTCCAGAAGCAGCAGCACAGCAGGCTGGTGATGAGATCATTCCACTTGCAGGTGAGTATCCCAGAGGTGAGGACCGTGCTCCAAACCACCCAGAGGGAGTGGTTTGGGAAACCTCCCCTACAGGAGAGCCTTCCTCCTCCAAGGCAAACTCCCAGGCTGGCAGGTTTTTGGCTGCACAAGCACAGGTATCTTTGCTGTCCAGACAAGAAGCAAACACTGTGAGAGACTAGTTTTGTCACAACACAAAAAAGGAAAAGAGCTCAGTCCCTGAAAACTGCAGGCTTGGAAAAGGTTTCCCCCAGAAGCCATACAACTAAATGAAAAACTGCAACTCGCTATACAGAAGGGAGAGGCAAGCTTGCCTCACCCTTTCTTTTGATATTATTATCCCACATCAAAGAAAATATTTTGGCATAACCAGTTTACATATTTACAGTTCTGAAATAAAACATCTGTTCAGCACACTATTCAAACTCTATTGGGGACAAATTCTGCTTTCACGGATGAGCAGGAGAACTTAGTGATTAGAAATGTTAGAAAAATTGGACACACTTCCCAGGATTATTTTCCTGAGCTGGTTTTCTTCTGTTTTCTTACTCCCTCAGATGCTTTCCTCTCTATCCCTCCCCTTATATACGAGTTTGTCCCAATTTAAAAATCCATTTCCAGCATTTATCAAGACAGTTTTTCCTTTTGATAAAAGGTACCAGCTGGCTTTGCTTCAAGGTTTATTGGTCTGTATGAAAGCTTGGTCATTCACCTTTCTTTCCAGGCTTGTCTGGGGTTTGGGTGCAGTATGCAGAAGTTTGTTGGATTTGCAGTAAGTGAATCTGCTGCACTCTCAGTTCTGTGCCTATGACTGTATAATGGTACTTTTCCTTACCTGGGATAACAACTCTACTAAATGTGTTTCATTTTTTATCAAACTTGGGCTTTTTTAATAAGAGATATAAAACATTGATATTCCTATTACATCTCACAAGGGAAAAGAAACACCATTTGCTATAATCAGGGGAAATGTTTTATTGCCTAAGACATGCATTTATCTCCCTCACAAACAGAAGTCATAAAAAGAACATACAACTGGTTAAATGTTACTTGATGTACCTTAGGTCCCAACTGGTTTGCTTTAGGTCCTGCAGTGTCTTGTGGAATTAAATCCAGGCATGAACACAGGTTAATGCTTTTTCTTTCCTTTTAGCAGAACTCTGTCAGTCTGGCCCACACCCCAAGAGCTTTCACTTCAGACTAACCTGCAAGCAGCACTGTGGGTCTCTCCTTTACTTCTCCTTCCCAATGCTCCACCGATTCACCGCTGACTAATTAATTATAAACCTCTGTTCTTAAAGCTCTTGTATAAATCTCTGTCCTTGTTGCCATCCTGCAGATCTATTCAGTGATCACACTCTTACTTAAATCATGTAAGAAAGACTGGTCTGTCCCTTTTATCTGAAAGGCTGTTAGGGAGGCCCAAATTCTAAAGCTTTTTGTAATGAACTGTTCTTTCTTGAAGACAGTTTACCATCAAGCATCCTTCCAGGTCTCATGAAGGGCTACACTGCACAAACTGAGATGACAGTTGTCAGAAGGGAAAGCCAGTCCTTTCCTGAATAGAAAGAATAGTTGTCTTTTCGCTTCTGTCCTTTCTCCATTGTACTTTCAAGGCACAACTGGAGCTCCTACAGCAACAGGTATTTTTCTTTGCTAAGATTCATTGTTGGACGCTCACTGGTATTCTGAGTTCCTAATTCTAAACCCACTTCTCTCTTTTATAAACCTGCACGTTATTTGTGTCTAAAGGACATTCTTTGTAAAGGTGGCAGTTTTCAGAAACTTGATTCCACTTTCTTCCAGGGCCTTCTATCTTCCTCTCCTCCTCCTCTCTGCCACAATGGTCTCTTAAAGAAATCTCTTATGTGTGCTGCTATTCAAAAATAAAATCAGGCATTTGATCTTTTCTGTCCAGACTTCCTTCTCATTCTCCATTTTCCTGGATTCTGTCACATGTTGCACTGTTAGCTTAACAGCCACTGTTTAACAGCATATATTGAAAATACCAGAACAAATAAACGCATTCAATGCTATTTCCTTTTTATATTTGACATAGAATCATAAGCAATTGGGGAAAGAGAATAATTTCGAGTTTTTCAAGGGTAACTTTCTTGGAATTCCATATTGAAAAATACGGACTGCAATCTGAATGACAAAATTTGCTAAAAAGCTCTGAATCTAAAATTAAAAAAAGGCTCTTCTACAGCAGCCATTTTATATCAGTCAGAAGCTGTAGGGTTCCCAGTCTCATATTTTAACTTTGCACTGTGTGCCACAGACTTTTTTTTACAGATTTAGTCTTAGGTATTAATGCTTCTGCCTTTGGACGTAAGGGTTCATATCCTCCTAGCTAAGATCAGGCTGTCCAGAGTTTTCCATGCTCAGATCTCTGACTCAAACTTTATTATAGCCCACCTAATATCCAGGCTTGAACAACATAAGCCCCAGCTCATCAAGGGTTGTTCCAGTCCACGTGATAGACGGAAACACAAAAGAATTTTCATCTTAGTCACAAAACTTGAGAAAGCAAGTTTGCATGAAAATATTGTTTGGAATATATGGTGCAATGAATCAATGTTTTCTTAGCTGACCAAAAAGAGAGATATGTATATCACCATTTTTTAAAAGATCTCCCAAAGATAGGGTGCTTCTATTTTGGGGGTTGGGAGAATTTTTTAAAGGAGAATTTTACTGACATTTGTGGGTGTCTCAGCTTCTGCTCAGATGCAGCTAAGTGTTCTGGATTTCCAATTGCAAATCCACTCCATAGATTTATGAGCTCTCTAATGCACTTTCATCATTACTATATCCTTAGGCCTGTGACATTGTGGATGAGTGGGAATGCCAATTTCACAAAAATTCAGACAAAAAATAACAGTTGACATTTTCAGTCATATGTGATCAGGTTTAACTATGACTTAAGGTTGAAATTCAGCAAATCATCACACTTCATTACTTTCTCCATTTTTTGATGTGAGGCTATTTATGGTGTGGTGGTATTAGTTTTTTGGTTGGTTTGTTTGGTTTCTTTTTTTAAATTATAGATCTGCATTTGAAGTTTAATTGAAGAATATCAAGATGAATTGTTGGGTAGCTGGACCTAAGGGCATCCAACATCAGCTCCATCATTTGTGCACAGTTTTTGGATCATATTTCTTCTTTGCCAGTTACAGAAAATATTCATTATGGAGACCATACTGTGGTAAAGAGACAGGTTATCCGGTATAAAGAAAGTTTGGGAAAAGAAATATTTTTTTTCTTTTCATTTTTAAATATTACTCATTTCTCTCTGACTGTGCAAGATGTTGGCCTGCAGAGAGTTGCTGAGCAATGTCCTCTAAAAAGCACTTCTTGCCAGCCACCCTTTAGAAGTGTAAAATCTAATCCCTATTCTTCTGTTACCATTTCACCAAGATTTCTGTTGTGGGCAGTACTGACAACATTTAAGTCACCTGCTAGAGTTCTGACACTTCACCTGCATCTACCATGCCATTTGAACAACACCAAAATGTATTTGCACAAGCATACTGAGAGTTTAAGGCAAGTGGAAAAGTTACCAAGTTATTTCCTGCCTCTGCCTTTGAAAATTCTGTTTCTGGGAAGGACACTTGGAAAAAAAAAATAGCTACAGCTTCTATCCCCTGCCCTCCCAATTAGGAGTGCAAGATTCTATAGCATGCTGTCTGCTTCCCGTGCACTAGATCCATTAGTTGTTTGCTGGGGGAAGTGAAATTAGAAATGTTTTATTATGATTTCCAAATTACTGTGTAACAAATGCTCCAATAATCCTTACGGCACAAAAAAGAAAAGTCTGTTTTGCCCAACAAGCAACTGACAGCTTTCTAATGCAGCTCCATTAAAGCTCTTTCCCGAGTGTGAGAGGCACTTTTTAACTAGCTCCTCAGGGCATTGTTAGATATCATTGCTTACAGCCACTGTGAGCCACTGGGCCATGGCAGTGCTTCCCACTTCCTCCTGATCACTCAAACACAAGAGGTGACTTGAAGCACAAGAAAAAGTCTCAAGCAGCCAAGACAGCAGCTGTAAGAATGTCTCTTTATGTACAACAGGAGCCCAGAAGGAAATCACAGCCTTCTGAGAGAGACAGCACGCAGGGTGTTGGATGGAAATAAAGTACAACTTCCATGGGTGCCTTTTGGTAGGTTAGTAAATTGCAGGTGTTTGGGGAGTCATTTGAAAGTGGGAAAATAATAGCTTCTTATTTTATGCTTTAAACATACAGTAGTTTACTAAATGAGTAAACTTGAAGGAAATCTCAAAGTCACCTTCTCTATAGGAGTTGATCCATTTAATCTAAACATGAAAAATTAGGAATTAGACAGGCAACAGAATGCATATTTTTCAAGCAGAGATTACTAAAAATACTTGATTATGTATTTATTTAAGAAGATAACTGTCATGAATTCTACAGCTCTTACAAGTCAGAATTTGC
The DNA here is from genome assembly GCA_013397295.1 of Polioptila caerulea. Taxonomy (NCBI): domain Eukaryota; kingdom Metazoa; phylum Chordata; class Aves; order Passeriformes; family Certhiidae; genus Polioptila; species Polioptila caerulea. The sequence goes on along the minus strand of VYXF01007843.1, from coordinate 464,604 downwards.
AGAGATCAGATTCAAAAGGCATTAATTTACCTTCTCCAGTCAAAGGCGCACAAGCAGTTCTTGTTGAATAAATCCTTGATAGCTATCAGAAACTGCATCCAAAGTTCAGATGCTTATTTGCAACAAATCATCTTGACACTGTCAGATCTTATTGCCCAGCTGTACTGGGAGACTGTTAATGAAGCAAACGTGAAATCTCAGCCAGTGTCAGATTGTCTTCAGGACACAAGGGAGACATACAGCTTTCCAGACCCAGGTAAGACATGAAATGAATTAACCAAAACCATTCCAAAGCCTCCAGTGCATCATTTCAGAAATAGAGTGAGGGGGTAAGTCACCCTATTCCTCTTGAACACTCTTATCCCGTGTGTCCCCTCCTGCTGGGGAAGGGACCAGCTGAGGAACTCTGGGCAGCCTCTCAGCAAGAGCTATTTGATTCATAAGTCTGAAGACCACTTTCTACCACAGTGACATGAGGGGTTAATGCTGTTGGTCCTGGTTCTGTTTACTGCATTTAGGTTTTGCCTTTGTTGCTTTAATTCCTCAAAGTCACCAGAAGTGATCTAAGGCAAAATTACAAAGATGAATATGAACGTTTCCCCAACACTCATAAGAATACAGGACAAGAGAAGATATTGCAGATACCAACCAGAACTAGAGGAGCATGTGTTAGTGGAAACGTAAAATATCAGGCACTTTTGGAGAACAAGACTGATACGGTTACAATGTGATTGAGTTCTCCACAATGGAGATAGATGACCATTTACTTTCTTATTTATCTGCTCACATCTGCACTTTACATTTCAAGAAGCTGAAACTCTTGCATCATTCCATTTATCTAAGGGACTAAAGGCAGCACACAATCCACATGGAAAAAAAAAAAACATGGCCCTGGGATATATGTTGAGCAGTTTTTCAGTAAATCTTATTTATTTCCTCCGAGTCCTCAATATCTAAAGCTTTTATGTATTCATTATCAGCAACATGTCGAGTAATGTGATAACTTGACAAGGTTCTATTGAAGCAGCTTAGTGGGACATACAGTACTTATGCTGCCTGATAAGAAAACATTCAGAAAGGTCATATCCTCTGTTGTATTCCCTATCTCTCTGGGAAGCAGCAGTTTGGGTTTTTCTGAAAACTTAAGTTTGAAAATATTCCTGGTTAAAGTGAGTGAAACACAGTCTGGCTGCATTAGCGCAATGACGATCAGCTGCTGTTAATATTCGTGTTACTTTCCAAAACTGGATATTAAAATAAAAAACCTCACCAAAATGTTAACTGTGTGGACTGGGTGTGATTATGTAGCCGGGTGGCTGGGTCAGCTCAGAGTAGCTGTTAGACCTGGGATATCATGGCAATATCCCACTGACCAGCTCCTGGAACTGCAGCACAGATCCCATCCCACCTTGCCTGCTCCCCCACATCCACTGCTGAGCAGTGCAGGAAGCCAGACCAGATTTAGAACATGACAGAGCAGAACACGCACCGCGGCTGTGCCTGACTTGCACTTGTACAAGTAGCAAGGAGTAACTCTGTTTGGAAAGCCTTGTGATGCTGGAGACCTGCAGAGCTTGTTCTGTGCCACTGATGGGCAGAACAAGGACAGGAATGAGGCAAAGGGTGTGGTCAGGTTTCCCCCAGATCCAGAACACATCCACTGCCTGAACAGAGAGTGCTTGGGGCCACCTCAGGACACAACAGATGAGCAGCAGTGTTTAAGCCCTTGCTATGCCTCACAGCTGGAGGTTCACAAAAAGATATTGTGCATTGTGTATTTGCCAGACATTCTCCTGAGCTGCAGTTTCTGTGACTCCAAGGCTTGGCCAAACAAAGAAATTCCTGATATTCAGGCAATAAAAAGCACAAAATGACAGCCCAGCAACCTCTGTTATAACAACACCACCAGTTACAAATAAGCTCTTTCAGAGCTATTACTCTATTTTGGGCACAGACTGTCTACATGATATACTGCCTGATATTATTTGGGATATGGGGACACATTCAGTTCGATGTGTAACAACACATATGTATTTTGTCACAAAATCTTTATATACAGGCTCACTACAAATATTAAAAGTAATTTTGAAAGGCATTTTCTCTAAGCAGTCGTTTATAGTAGTTAAAAGTCTTCTTTATTTTTCAACATGTCTTATTGGTTATTTCACTGGACATATTCATGTCTTTTTTCTCATTACTTTCCTCTGTCATTTATTTCATGTGGTGCATGCAGCCCAATTTCAAGCAGCTTTTACATACAGAAAAATACTAACATCATTATTGGACTTCATTAGATACAAAGTTACTGAATTTGAGTAAAATCGTTGTCTGGTTGTAAACCTGGATCACAACTGGATGTCGCAAGCAAAATAGTGAAATGAGTAATGAAGTGGAAAGGAAAAAAAACCAACACTATTAGACAAATTAAAGAATCATCATTTACATAAATACCTGCTCATACTTAAATCCTGTGAAAGATAATAATTCTAAATCCTGGTAAATACTGCAGCTCAGTTTGTCAAGGGTCAAATGCACTTGTTTTTTTCCCTTCACTCAGAATGCTGCTGGGATCACAATCAGCAGATTAAAGAGTTGCTGTCAGCCATTCTGCCTGAGGGAGGGTTTTCCTTGCGAGGAGACGAGGGGCTGCACTTGAAAACGTGAGGCAAGTGGAGAGATGAACACCTGTAACAATCATTTCCCCGATTCTGACTGAAAATCAGCCTGGCCATCTGTTCTTGGTGTGCTTCTTTTAAGTCTCACTTAATGACAGAAGCCTAACTATTCTTCCCGTTGACAACTCCTATGAGTAAAACTAAAGTTTAATTCTGGGATGCAATCAGCAAAGAGCAGCAGATCCAAGACAGAGAGTGAAACACTGTCCTTAATTTGTGATGTCAAGCCCTTTATGGCCACAACCACGAGCCAGTTAATCAGAGGTAACATCTTGGGTAACTCAGCAGCTCTGCTTGCTGTCAAAGCTGCTCTCAAGCCAAGGTACAGCTCCACATGAGCTGTAGCTGAAGACAGAGTGCCTGTGTGCACTGCAGGTAGCAGAATTGTCCCATATTTTATTGGCAAATAATGATTTTATCAGATCAGAGGACAAATTTTAGCTCAAGGTGAAGTTGACATCATGCTACTTTTGAAGATGAAAGGAAATTAATCTGATTTTGACTTTGTGCCTGGCCCTCTTTACAGCATCTCACCAGGATGCCTGGGACTATAAGAATATGTAGATTCTCACTGGGCACAAACCTCGTGCTAGGGTTCACTATTGATCTTCAGACTTAAACTCTCTGGCTTTTCAATAACTTCATCTGTGGTTGTGTTGTGATAGTAATCTACTGCCTTTTTTTTTTTAAGAGATTAATAACAATTAAAATCCTCATAACAAGGGTCTTATTAGAATAGACACAGTTCTTATTCAATTAATAATCTCTGTATGTTCCAATGTCCACACTGGGGAAAAGGGAAAAGAAAGGCAAACTTTTCCACTGAAAACATAATTTTATCATTTGCTGAATCCTTACATGTAATACAAGAGAGATCTTTTTCCTAAATGAAAAAAGGAGGGGTCAGAGACCAATGTCCAAATTTAGAGTGGCAAAATGTTAATCTGGGATCAAAACTGTTAATAAACCATATCAAAGACAGCTTTAATCACATGAAGACTTCTAATTAAATTAAAATTTCACAGGGAGTGTCTTTGACCTGTTTGTTCAAATTTAAGACCAGTGACTGAAATCTCACTGAAGGGATTCAAGGATTGGAAAGCTTTGGGATTCCCCTCTGGCCACCTCTGATTCTTATTGGATTCTCTGCCTCGTGCAAAAACATCAGAGGGTACTTGTCCTGAGCACTACTCACTTTGCAGCAGTAGGGCACTGAAAGCCAGACTGGAAAGGAGATTCTGTGAAGGGGAAGGTAAATGACTGGAACCTTAAGTCTGCTGCACATGGTCATTTCTTGAAGCAGAAATATGTACTTGGCTCCATTTCCCAGTAAAAACCCAGTATTTGCTTATCCTATAAGGTTGTCCTCACCCCATGCCCCGTAATGTTTTAAACATACAGCAGGCTTCAGCTATGTAGAAAAATCTTTTTGAATTTGTACAACTCAGAAANGAAAGCCAGACTGGAAAGGAGATTCCTTTTGAATTTGTACAACTCAGATAAAAAGATACATTCATGTAGATTCAATTTCACTTCAAGAAATATACCATGTAAATACCTGCAAGAGCCTCAAGATATTTATTGTTCTAAACAGCTAAGTCTAAATTTAAGTCTCAGATTTAGCAGAGTTCTTAAGCAGAGTCCTCTGCAGGTGTAAACCAGCCTTGCTTCACCAATCTCAGCAAATGCACTGAAATTTGACTTTAGGGACAGAAACCCCAGGGCACATTGAGCCATCATCTCAGGAGTTACAGCTCCTTCTCTGAGAGTGACTGGCATAATATGTTTGTGCAGCAGCCAGCATGCCCAGGCTGTGACCTTAGCTAGGAACCCTACCCCATTAGAAACAAAAATTATCCTAGGACACACTGGAAATAATATTATTCTACTTCGGGTTAGGCATAATTTCACCTCCTAGAAATGAGTTCAGATATGCAATTCTTGAACAGAGGAGCAGGAAGAAGCCAGGCACGGGAGTCAGGCATGCACTGTAAAACCTGCTGTAGGTAAAACCTGTCTCCTGAGTTCCAGCAGGAGAATCAAAAGAGAGAGGAGAGAGACTGCCTACACACAAAAGTTCGAGTTGTAAAGCAAACATCACTCAGTCATTCTAGGTGATAGCTCAGACAGATGGGGTGCAAGCAGGGGGCCTTTAATGTGCATTCCTGTGTGTATCTGAGGTTTTGTAGGGTGTAGCTCAAGGAATACAAAACATGAAGTTTCCTGAGCATGTGAATTAAGAACCTCAGGGAGCAGAAGAAATATTGATTAGACACAGTATGTCGCTCAGTACAGAAAAGTACAGGAGATAATCACCAAGGGTGGTTTCAAACCTTTCAAACCTGAAATGCCAGGGTAGGACTTTCAGCACCTATTGCCAAATCTTGCCAGACTCAGACAATTCTCTCATTCATTTCAAAATACCTTTACAATATATGTGACAACAGTAGAAAGGGTCAAACACCTTCATCCTGACCAAGTGCAAGACAGGTCCTGCAAGATACTTTTTGAGAGCATCACGTTGATCCTCAGCTTATAAAAGCAGTAGGAGACCTACAAGATTTGTTGTTTGTTTTGAAATAAGCAAGGGATTCTGGTAAGGGCTTCTGATAAGGAGGAATGCTTTCCTTTATTAATTATTTCTAAATTACAAATGAAAATCTTAAACAGAATTTTAAAGAATTAATCCAACTCAACTTGACCCAATATTATTAACTGATTTTTTCTTTCTCTCCAGAAACTCTGATGAGAAGATTTCTGATGACTAACCTCAAGTTTGACAGATTTTTAATAGGATGTGACTGTCAAGCCATTTTGCACTTTTTAATTCCAATGTACGTTTCTTGGACATGAAAAGAGGAATGAGAGTGTGATGGAAACCTGAAGAAAGAGAGAAGTTAATGACAGGCTAAACAGAGAAAATAAAGCAAATACTCAATTTTTATCTTTAAACTAATTTTCAACAGTATCAAAAAATTTTTTTTTAGTTTTTTCATTTTTTCATTATTCAGAAACAAGTAGACATGAAAACTAGTTGGGAATCGTATATATAGAAAACTTCATTTTAAAATGGTTCATAAGAAGTCACAAGCTTGTGAAAACAGAAGCTTGGCAGGGTAGCCCAGAAAGCCTCAACAACTGTGATGATTTACCAGAAAAGCTGAAATAACAGACTTAGTTCCATGCAGTCCATATAAACCCCACAAAAATCTGTTTCTCTATAAAAGAATAATCATCATAAACATGAAAATTTAACAAAAATGTTCACCCTTGTCTCAGTAGTTACTGTAGAAGTCAGTGTAAAACTAAGGTTTCTAAATTAATTTTAAGAGCTTCAGGGAAAGAAAACATGAGGACAAGCCACCAACACAGCCACATGGCTCTCTGAGACCCACACCAATAAAAAAATCACTCAATTTTCCAGCAGAATCCTATAAGGATTTCTGACAATTACTAAACAATCACTGAGTGCCAAATCTACTCTTCAAATTTGAATTAGATATGCCAAAATCCGAGATAGAATTCCAGGCCTCCATATCTCCTCACTTATGAATCAATAGAGCCTTCATGAATCCAGCCCCGTGCGATGGCAAGGATCTGAGCATTCAACATTATTACTGTACTGTAGTTCATTTAATGCTGCAACTATAGTTCATTTAATGCTGTGCTGGCTTCTCTTGCATTTTCCTCATATAAAAGTTAAGTATCTACTACAAAAATGAATCATCTAAACTCCAGGTAAAAGCTATCACAGTATGAAAGTAGAGATCATGCTGTGAAAATGATATCAAATGTTATATAAAAAGAGCTATCCTATTGAAAGTGTTTGTGGTTTGTAGTTTACCTCCTGTTAGCAGCTCTCTCTATATTGATTTCAAAAACCTGTTCAGAAAGCTAAATTCAGAGTTTTTATAAAAGTATTTGAAGAGTGCAGCCTCTTAACAGCTTTTCATAGTGAAGAAGCAATATATATTAAGCACATGTACACCCAAATTAAATTAGAACATTAGGGTTGCAAATCAAAGCAGTCAGAAGTTTCAAGTGCCATAATTAAGATCCTCTGCACTACCAAAATTCAACCCCCACTCTACACATGTCCATGATGACATTGTATGACTGCACACACTCATGATGGCTGCACATGATGACACATGATGACTGCACAGCTCTTCCCCAGATGGTCTCAAACCACCCATAGCAAACCCACACTCTGAATTTGTCCTCATCAGTAAAAAAAGACTGGATATATGCAAGGGCATATCCCATCTTCAGTCAGAGACCAGGAGGAAAGGGAGAAACAAGGCAAGGAGCTAAAGTAATGAATGGTGTCAGGGTTGACTCTCTGCAGCTCTGCCCTAGCAGATTAGGGTTTGTCTCCAGCACTGGAGGTGTTCTCACAGCATTCATTATCTCTTGTATCTTCACTTTGTGTGTCCTGAGAAAGAGGTCCATGCCATAGGAGACTGTGTGCCCATCCACTGCATTCTGGAGTCAGGAGCAGCCTGCTTTGAGCACATGGCATGCCCTACCCCGTGGAGAGCCAGGAGCTCATCAGACCCTGCTGCACCACACCCAACCAGCCTGCATCCCCCGCTGGCACACAGGGGAGCAGAGAGCCTTACTGCTCATCTCGGAGCGAGTGTATTTGGAAAATAAACCCTTTGGACTCAAAACAGACAGCAATGGAAAACCCACAAGGAAATCAGTGATTCTGTGTTGGTCTTAAGCAGTCTGCAGTAAGGCAGACCTGGGACTACCCGAGCAACAGAGAGAATAAAACAACTTAAAGCTGCACTCATTCAGCAATCACCTTCTACTTAGTGCACAGAACAATGCAGGGGTCCATGGGAAAAGCAGTGTGTGACCATGTAATTAGAGACAGTATCAAAATGTATACACACAAGGGGGCCCAATTAAGGCTTCATGGACAGCATTATTCTTTTTCCTTTTCCTCTTTTTTTTTATAGTGCTTGGTTTTATTGCAACATTCATGGTTTTGTACCCTTTTATCTATAATTTCATAGGTTGTTTAAAAAAAAAATAATACAGAAAGGGAGAGAAAAGAAAGCCTGAAAAAAATCTATTGTATGGAATGGCAGTGATGCTGAAATACAGGGCTGGCACTTCATGGTCCACAGCAGAGGCTTTGGCCACGTGAGTGGAAGGAGCAACGGTAGAGTCTGCACGTGGAGCTGAAGGGAGGCTGGGCTGGCATGCAGGCAGCTTTCCCAGGAAATTCTTCATCACAGGAATGCAGGGCACCACGTATCTTGCCTCTCAGGTCCATCTCTCTCAGGCCTATCTCTGCCTCTCAGGTCCATCTTTGGTGGCCTTCTGCTGCTTTCCATTGCAAATTCTTATCTCTCGTGTTCTTCCCCCCACTCTCAGTCCTTGCCTCATGCCAGTATTTTTGCAAAGGCAACCCCTAAATTCCTCCAGTCTGAGTTTCCCATTCCAACCTTCTGTTCAGTGCTGTATCCTATGGCTTCTTCAAATTCACCCTAGGAGTATATATTCCTCTTCTTATGCCTATTTGTCAGTGCCAGCCTGTCTCCTATGCTTTACTCTCAGGCTTCCAATCTTACCTCTTTTCTCTCTGCCTCTTATCCCAACCTATATCCACACTCCTCCAATTTTTCTGCCATCTCTTTTGTTGGTGGCAGCAGCCCTACTTCCACATGACTGATTTCTTGCCCCTTTTAAGGTCCCATTCTAGCCAAGTCCTTTTACAGCTCCTCAGCTCAGGAGGTTTTCCTCCATCTCGGTCTGAGCAGCTGAAAAAAGGAAACCTCAAAAGCCCAGGAGCAGCTCCTCACTTTCTGCCTTGATGTTCTGCGCTATACTTGGAACCAAGAGCAGAATTCCCCATCTCAGCATCCTCAGCACCAAGTGCTGCACTTCTCTGGCTCAGCATATGCTTGAACTTCCAGTGCTTGATGCCACAATGGCCTGAAACTTTATGAAAAGTGATCCCTGACAAGATTTTGCTCAATGCCTGCAATATCATGCTTGGCATGTGCTGCATAGACAGTAATTTCAGGGAATTCAGATACCAAATCTCTACTGAACAAGTGAAAAACCAGATTTTTCAGTGTTTTCCCTAATAGATTTTCACTGGAACAGGAAAAGATAATAATCCAACAAAACTTTTAGATTGAGGCTGAAAAAGAGTGTGATGGAGCTGATCAAACATGTATAAGAACGCAAAAAATTTACTTTGCCTTCTTTTTTTCTGAAAAGAATAGGATTTTTTTTTTTCATTTCAAACAGACAGAAGTGGGCTGAGGCAGGCATCCAAAATAGAAAATTTCAGCACAGACAGTGCTGAAATAAGTAACTCTAAGTAATGCTTTAAAATAGGTCACTTGTGACATTAACTGTTATGCTATTAGCTTCTTTTATGTTACGTATAAAGCGGGAGAGAAGAGCTTGTACATGCATTTATAGACTTACAGAAGAAAAAAAATGAAGCACCCAAGCAAGAACTTATATTTGGCATGATTTAGTCCTGGTCTGAGATCTATACGGTTCATCACATCAATCCAATAGGCTGGTCAATGGTCAGTATATCAACTTAAAGGAAGCTGAAGTCCTGCCTCTGGCTTCCATTGTGATAAACATTATTTGACTTCTAAGAAGTAAAGGCCACTGGATGTGGATACTTGACATAAAAATGAACAAATTGTAGTTAGTGAACTAAAAAAACAGTCTTCCTCTCTAGATACAATGCAGTATTCACCAAATAGGAAGGGGAAAAAACCCTGCAGCTGAATGCTGGAAATTTTCTATACACCAAATTCATGCCCCAGAAACAAGCACCTGTTTGCTCCCAAGGTCTACCTACAAGAACTGGATGTGCCTTTTCCCAGTGTATCAATTCTTTCTGCTCCTCTCCTACCTAGCAAGGTCCCATAGCTATCCAGGGAAGCTCTCTCCAGTGAGTCCTCTGCTCCTTTGAGACACTGTGATCCAGACAGCAGCTCCATGGTTACACAATTGGACCTGGGAATCACTGCTCCTTCTTACCTCGCTGCTTCAGCAGGCCACAAGAGAGACAAGTGCTTAATTACAAAGGGGAAAGTTATTAATTTTCACTGCAGTAACTTACAGAGCCGACATAATGCCCAAATGTTGCATATATTACATAGTCAGTATTCTGAACATTACCTGGATTAGACAAAGTCATATGCAGAAATGTCTAGAGCACTGGCAGGGAACACACACAGATGCATGCCTACAGCACTGACTCCATTCTCAAAAATAACCACTTTTTAAGGACAGCTATTAGGAGCTTCCCTTGCCTGGAGGAAACAGACATTACACTCTTGCAAGGCCAGTATTTATTTATGTTCACAGTTATGCACTGACAATCACTTTTCTGCTCCTTCCACACTAATTTCAGCTATTTTTACTTTTAGCTTTTGAGTAGTACTTCAAGCTTTTATATAAAGGACAGTTGGCATCTCACCTTCCTGAAGCCAGATTTATCTGCTCCTCTGAAGAATTTGTCCCCCAAAGTATTCTTTAAGTATGCCTAATGTCTCCTGAAAATCACATTCCCTAGTAAATAGAGTACACAGGGAGATAAATTCATCTCCAAAAGCCAGAAATCAAATGAACAAGGCTTCAAAGAGCAGAAAGCCTGCAGAGGAATCAGTCCCTGATTCCAAGCAGAATGAGTGTCATCCATGAAGGTGGAAGGCTGCGTGCTGAGCTGCTGTGATTCAGTGCTCTGTATGACCCATGAATTTCCAAAGGAATTCACAATTACACAAGAACTCGATAGAGAAACATTCACAGACATAGGGTTTGCTACAAGGATAACTCAGCTGAGAACCTGCAGGGGTTCTTTCCCACTCTGCAATTAGTGCACTCGTTAGTCCCTGACATCCCCGCAGCGATCTGTGGCTGGTGTGCCTGAAGGATCCAGCAGGATGGAGAGGAGGAGGATGAGCACCACAGCACCAGGTAACAGGTGCTGAGGGAAACCCTGTGTTATCCCAGTAGCCACTAAGTGGAGATAAGTAAGAAAGGTAAAGGAAGCTTCTGGTTTGATTCTTTAAGGACCTCTGATGCTATCAGAAATGCTGTTTAAATTCCCACTCAAAAGGAAAACGGGAAGTGTCAAAGCAATAGCTCTGGTTGTCCATTTCTATACTGGAATACCCTCAGCGTCTTGATCTGCTTAACAAATGGTTGAATGATTTTTCTCTTAAAAGGAGTAATTTTATTCAACTTGTTTCCAAATCCTGTGTGCAGTAATTGAGTTGTGTTGTGCTCCACAGAGCATCCCAGGTACATAGCCAGGACTATCTCCTTTCAGGAGACCTTGACTACAGCTGAACCTCTGGAGGAGAAGTCTCTGGAAAGCAATTGGGACTGTTGGCTGGAATGTCAGGTGATGAAGTATTAACTTAAACTGTGGAGTTACTGCTTAGCCACTGATGTGTGGAAAATGTCACAATGCTTTCTGATCAGAAGCAGGAACCACTACATCCAGGGGATAGACTGAGTTTTTCCCTGGCTGTCATTATGAAATAGTTGAATGGAGCTTCCAAGGAATCCCTTTTGTTCATCTAATCCATTTTGTTTCAAGCTAATAAAAGGAGAGCCAGCATCAATATGCTACACACAGTGATATCACAGAGGTTCCTCTCTGTCACTCCCAATGTTGAAAGCACTGTCTCCAAGCCCAGAGCCAAGGAGAGAGTGCTACCTCAGTCCTGGTAATGTCAGGGAAAAACAACCTAAATCCAGGGGCTGTGAGAGTGGGCTCTCACACCTTCTCTAGCAGCAGCATGGAGATTCCTTCACCTTGCTCCCCACGTAGCCAGGGGACTGCAATTACTGTGCACATGATACATTCAACAGGGATTTTTTTTGCCATGTCCTCTACAGGCGGTTGCATTTTAGAGCTATCTTGAAAATTCCACTTTTGCAGAAAATATTATCTATCCAATGCCATTTCTCAGATAAACTATGCCTTCAGTAATCTATGACCTAATGTAGTGGCTCCACACTACAAGATGCTTGATGCTTTTGCCTGAACGTCAAAGAACTACAAAACTTAGAGCTGTTGCCTCCACCCCCACAGCCATCACTGATGTCATGAAAGTCACCACTCTCTTACCACGACCACAAGGTCTGTGTGTAGAGCTTTCTTAATGATGCCTCAGCACCAGAGCAGACCCCTCCTCTTGTATGGAATAGAGCAAAGACCTCACAGAAAGCCACAAGCCTCTTGTATTTACAGAGAAGTGGGTTTTAGAAGAATTGTATTTATCTAATGTAGAGGATGCAGTACATGGGGTGAGGCTGGAATCCATGCACAGTGAGGACACTTGGAAACACCTCATTTGGGCCCATTGAAAGGCAGGAGCAATAGGCAGAGTCACACACGGGCCTAGTCCAGAGCACAATGAAATCAGCAAGAGCTCAAAACGCATTCACGGTTAAGACAACGTCAGGGATGGTGGTCATTACCTCCTCTCAGGAATGAGCTGCAAAGAGATCTCCTTCTGCCAGTCAGTAGAAAGATGACCCTGACTCAGCATTAAGCATCAAATTAAGGTAGACTATTCCATCAGAAACTCAGATGGAATTTTTGAGATTTCCATATGCATTAGCCCATGACTCAAGTCAGTCAGCCAAAGCGTGTCTGCAGTGCATGTCAAAGGACAAAAATACAAAATACACGACCTCTCCTTATTCCCATTTAAGGTGGGAACATGGAGTTCATGAAATACTTTGCTGTACATATTTCCAAATTTTGGGATTGGACTTGACTGTAATGCACAAAGATGTTTTCCTGCAATTATGCAGTGCTCCAATAATACCATAGTATTTATAAAAGCCCTAACTAGAACTACTAGATAGTTCATTGAAACTATTGTTTCTTCAAAGCTATTGCAGCACAAACTTCCACTGATTAATTGCACAGATCAAGACTTTTGACTTTTAAGATCTTTCCCAAACACTGCCCTGCAGTACTGCCATCAGTTCCATGAGACGTTAGCAATTTGGTTCCTGAAAGATGGTGAAGTTAAAAGCTTCTTTCATCAAGATCAGTTAAAATTAAGCCATGTGGTTCCCAAGCATTAAAAAAAAAAAAAAATTAAAAAAAAAATATATTTCTCAATAGTGCTTTGTAATCTTTTCAAATACTAGAAGGTCACTTATGTTTTCAAGGCCGTTTAGCAAGGTCAGGTTGTAATGAGCTGCAACTACTTTATTTGTGATTTGTGGCTCTGAGGGATTAATTGTCCCCACTCTGTCTCATCCACAATCTAAGGCCGAATTGTCAAAATGATCCATGGCTTTCGTCCCCAGGCCCATGGTTTCATTATTAAGGTGCGTTCTAATCGATAGTAGCATTTTTAACATTTTGCCCCTTACGTTTTATCAATCCTTATTATCTAATGACCAATACTGAACTGGCACAAGGTTTTTCAGAAAAACACTGACAGATTACAACAGGCAGTCACATGCATTTGTAATTAGACTTCATTACCATTATAAGTGCTGAATGGGGGCAGAATAGAAAGGCAGGAGGAATGCACCCAGTTCACAGAGCTCGTCCCATTTCTGAGAGCCCCTCCATGAGTCTGTCTTAACTTATTAACAAATAAAAAATAACCTCAACCACAAAAAACAAAAATTTGGGATCTTTTTCAGGTTAACATGTTCAATTTATTCCATGTCACTGGCCTAAGTAGCATCAGAAGCTTGGAGAACAAGCAGCCATTTAGAAAATTATAAAGTTTTGTTTTGACAGACAAAATATCCACCACAAAACAAAGCAAGCCTGTTACATGTCATTATTTGAATTACTTTGATTCTTTGTTACCATTTAATCTGTTCTCACACTGATGAAGCAAATAAGAATGTTAATTTTTCTCTCCTCTGTTGAAACCAGAACTATGACAGATTTATACTGCAACTCCTTATCTAAAATCACAACTGGTGTAGACAGAAAGCTGAGGGGACAGTTCTCAGATGGCATAAGCTGGCCTAGTTCCACTGAAGTCAATGGAAATACACTCATTTACGTGTGCTGAACATCTGGCCCAATAGTGATCATTAACAGAATATTGCCCAAGAGCAACATTTTCCAAGCTACAGAAAAGCTGAAATAGTTATTTTAAATTCCATAGCATTCATTCTCTCTCCTTTTCTATAAGAGAATCCTGGGCTGTCTAATGAAATGGCATGCTCTGGTCTCCTGGCTTTCTTATTCAGGGAACGTGGCCTCCTTCCCAACCTGACCTTGTCAGAGCAAGCAGCTTCCATCTCTGGACAGAATGTAAAACTGCTGGCTACACACAAACACATACAAGAGTTCCATTAGGAGCAAAATGGGACACTTGGCACTTCGCTGACATAGAGCATGCACTGATTTAGAACTTCAGCTAAATATGGTACTGCTTAAGAAAAGGAAAATTGAAAAATTAGTTTTCCAAGCAAAGTCTGAATGACATAGTAGTTTGTCCATTTTGAAAACATAAAATTATTCCTGACTTCAGTAAGCCTAGAATATTATTTCTGAAGTCTTCAAATTTGGTACTTTTGCAAGAGTCTGGTTTGTTTGCTCTCTGATCCTTATAATACTTTCTAATCCTTATGATGGTTTTGGAGCCTATTATTCTTATTCTGAAGCCAAAGAACTTTTAGAGGTGGTTGGGAAGAAAAACTCCTAAACAAATTGTACACACAGGCTGAAAATGGACAAATGGCTGTCATGACTCCTTGGCTTCACAAACTAGAAATATTCTTAATCACTTGTGTAACCTAAGCAAGTTTTTCTGCCTTGCAGAAAAGGCCATAGAGCCCTTTCAGTGCTAAGATTGTCTACACCCCATCACCCCAGCTGGGTGCTGAGGTGCCAGGGCCTCCTTGATGACACTGGAAGTTTTACAGCTCACACTGTGCTTATGGATGAGGGAATTGATCCTTCCTTATTACAAACAGCAAAGGTGGTCAAGAGCTCTACCCAGCACTAGATTATATTTGTCAGTTAGACAGCAGTTAGAGGTCATTAAATGTCTAAAACTTTTATTTTGGAATGATTTACTGCTCTTCCCAGCTAACACCTTGTTTCTGTTCTGTATTGACACTGCTTTCCCATTTTCATTTCTCTAATTATATTCCTATTATATTCCAGCTATTGAGCCCTTTATTTAAGATCATGGGAATTTACAGCAAAATTTTGCAGTCCCTGCAGCAGTAAACTTACACAGAAATTACACAATGACACTCAAGCAAAATGCTTCAATAAATCAACTTTGCATCCAAAATTTTCCCCATAAAATGAAAGACAAATCCAATGAGATGAGACGAATGATATAAAGAAAGTAAAACCAAGGTAAGCCATGTTTCAAGTAAAACAAAAGTAAGTTTGGTAAGTTTATAATACTAGAAACCCTTCACACTGCATCTCCTTTGTAAGGCACACAAGGGACTGTTGTCCAGAAAAGATCAATCCATTACAGCTGGCAATGTGAGTTTTGGAGATCACTTTGGTTAGAGATAACCAAGTGCACTGATAAAAATATCTGTCTTTCACAGAGGTTATTCGCTAAGCACAGAGAGAATGATGTATCTCAGTTAGGACCCCTGCAGTAAGGTGATATTTATTAGTTTTCATACATTCACCCCAGACTCCCAGGTTTGGACCCACCTGGATGTGTTAGGCCTTGCATTTCCAAGACTTCCGTGCTACTACCAAAGCAGGGCAAGAGACAACAAGTATTCTTTTCTCCTGAAGCCAAACACTTAAGCAAATGTACTCCCAGAGAAAATGATGAGACTTAGAAAGAAGCCTACCATCATCATCAATCCTGCCTTCACTAGAACAACCAACATAAACAGCTACCTGCCCCCTCAATTCACTTCTTGTCTTGTTTCTTCAAGAAAATTTCCATTGTTTTTGCTCGAGTCACTGCCTGTTTCTCACAACAGTATTTAACTCAACAAGGAAAGGGTAATTAGGCCAGCAGCCATGCCACATTCAATTTTTTTCAGGGTAACCATGTCAAGTCTGAGCATTGCATTTCTACACCCAGAATACTCTTACTTCTAAATACAAAGGCATATCCTTTGCTATAAGTGATAGAGAGAAATCCACTTGAGCAAGGAAAGAATTTCATGGGAAATATACGGGGGGAAAAAAAAAAAATCACATCCAGTCACTGAATCAACACAGAATTTTTTCCAATTATTCTATCACCAGAACATTGAGAGATAACACACACAAAAAAAGGTGGAACTTTTTGGTAAATCCAACAGTGATGAGTATTTTCTCAAAATGATGAATAGTCTAACTCCTGGAGGGTCCAAAGCAGAGAAATACCTGCCTAGTGATACAGACTTTTAATGGGCTAATCATACCATCAGTCCTGTGAGGGCAAAAATTATCATGCCCTTGCATTAACTGAGCTTCTAAAAGAGTTACTCAACCATCCTTTCAACAACCTGAGAAATTTCACTCGATGTCAGGCCCTGAAACACCTCTTAAACCCCATGCAAATAGTTATTATTTTCAAAGTATAACAGCCCTGCAATTATTCTGAAACTTAACTCAGGAAGATATTCTGTAAGACTCAAAACACAGACTATTTTCAGACCATAGCAGTGCTGGGAGAAGGCCATCAAGACTGCCACTGTGATGAAAATGAGTGTAGCTAAGAGACTCCACTATATGTTTCCATATAAATATTTTTCAAGTAAATAAGTTACGCTCTTAGCGAACTATGTCAAAAAGAGGTCTATAAAACTACATTCCAGCCATCTCAATGTAGGAGAGACAATCCCTGATTTTCAGTGAAGGTAAAATTCTTTTCTCTAGTTCTGAAAGAATTCTCTCACTCCCTCCATTTCACTTGCATTCAAAGCAATGTTCCTACTTCAACAGTTTTACTTGCCTTCCAGATTGCAGATGGTAACAACCACAGAAGTACAGGGAAATTTGCCCTTTCCCAGCATTAGTGTACTCAGTTCTCTTCATCTTTCTGATGAAGGATTTCCCCCATTAATTAGGAAGGCCTTGCATGATGAGGAACAGATTTATTTCAGCTTGTTTGCCATGTGGTCAAAAGGTGCCTTATAACAGCAGTGTTATCACATATCTATTAAAGTCAAGCTTTTATCCATTCTCCTTAACACAGAAGAATTCTGTTCTCGTTCTCTTTGTGGCTCTACTCATTTTCACTGAAGAGAGATTACAGGACAGAGGAAGAGTCTTCAAAGATTTTTGAATGGTTAACTGAAATGGGCAAAGTGGAAAGTAAATGTAGGGGAAGGAGTTGTACACACAAGATTGATTAGCATCACACACACAGCTGCCAGCACGTGCTCAGAACTACCTCATTTTTGAGTTGTCTAGAGAGGAATACAGAGAATTATACAGCATGCTTGGCTAAATCTAAATTTATAAAGGTTCACTGATGTCTGTTTAGAGATCCTATCACTATTGATGAAGACAGTGCACATTTCAGTTCAAAGTATGCAGCCTGCCTTCTATGCACTTTCCTCTTGTTTTCCTGGTAAACTACAAGCAGTTAAACTCATACAGAGCATTTGACATGGTAGGTTATATGGGGAAATATTTAGGTAAGAAAGGACTTTGTGGACATATGAGAAAGAGAAGATGTAAGAAGTTGTAAAAGTTTAAGCCTCCTTCCTCTATCTCTCAGATTTTTTTCTTTCGTCACTTGGTACATTCAAGATTTGGAACAATCTATGTCCTATTTTTAATATTTGTCAAGACATGAAAAAAACCAATAAAAAACAAATAACAGCAGGTTACAAGTGTCTTGAACTATTGAGCCACTTTACCCCATCCATGACTGTCAGAAAATTCAGAACACTCTGTAACTGAAAACATCAGCTCAGGTATAAATTCACTGAACCAGTATGACCTCAAGCACAAAGTTCTAATTATTATAGGTTTGGCAGGTTCTCTGAACAACAGAAAATAAAAGTCATAAATACTATTGGGACTTTTTCTAGCCTCCCACTTCTGGGGATTTCTGGAAGAAGCAAAAAAGCCCTTGTGCTCCTGTTATGTTCAAACTGGTTTGTATTTACAGGAGTTCAGCATGAAAAGTATCCTGTGACCTAAAAGGCTGAACATATTCTATCACAATATAGCTCAGTGCTCAGGGCAATTCCCTTTTCAGCAAGGGTCTTCTGAGAAACCTTGTTTTTCTGATTTGTAAACTACACAAACCCACAATTTTCCTCTAAATATTTTCGTAATATTATATCCTTCCTATTAACTCTGTTAATAGCAAAAGTTGTATAAAACAGCACCACCATTCATTCCCATATCCTTCTCAATTTTTACTATATTTTAGCTTTAAACATGCAAGGATTTTGATTACAAATGCAGCTGGAGCTTCAATCTCACAGACATCCTCCAAAATCAGCAAATCTTGCCAGTCTTTAGAAAGATGTCTGCCCAGTTCCTCTATGCTTACTGGATTAACAGGGTAGCCACTATTTATCTGCACTCTGCAACACTACAGATGGGGAAGGCAAATGGGACAACAAATAATACACAGCCATTGGCTTTTGAAAAAATCCCACAGCAACTTTTACCACTCAACAGAATAAAATGCACCTTCGTTTTTAGGATTCCACATGGGGAGGGGAAATGGGAAGGGAAAGGGGAAAGGGGAAAGGGGAAAGGAAAGGGGAAAGGAAAGGGGAAAGGAAAGGGAAAAGGAAAGACAAACCCCAGGATTTCCAATTTATTTTTTTTTTTTACATAATTCAAATAAAACTACCTACTACCAATTCAACTAAAAAGTAAACAAACCCAAAACATCATCTTTGGGATCATTCGTCTTGAGGATCCCAGAATTTCTTAGCCAGACCTTCTCCATTCCCTCCAGAAACAGCCACTGGAGCCCCCCAGGAAGCTGTTATTCACCACTGGTACAGCTGGCAGAGCCTGTCCTGGTTACCACACGGTGGGATTCATCTAACCTAGCTTCAGACACTGAAAGGTTACACATTTAATTCTGAGTTTGTCCCTGGAGGCTTTCCTACAGTCAAGGGAGAGAAACAGGCATGCCCAGGGGGCAAGTTGTCTGACCTGCCTATTTTAGGCTGAGATGAATCACTCTCTGAAGGCTCCCATTTTTCCTCAATTGGCTGTAAAGTGAATCTAGGGTGACTTCCCCAGCCTTTGATATCTACATTTCTGATATCTTGGTGAAGACATCTGAATTTCACCCAAAATTTTCAGAGCTCAAACCCTGCATCTCTGACAAATTAGCAGTGTTATGTATTTCTTCCTTGAAATGAAAATTTTCACAACAAACTCCTGGGTTATATTTCAGTTGACTTTCACAGTCCTGTCCCTTATAGAAACAACACCTTTGTTTTATTCAGTCATAGTTTCAAGATGGTAAATTCACACAATAAAAACAATTAAAACTCAAAAATGAGTTTGACTTTGCTGAAGTAGTGACTCTTGGGTTTCTTATGTCCTATTCAGAGCTGGCTTACACCAGATAGCTGTTCTGAATCCACCTGTGTAGCACTTTCATCTCAAATACTTTTGTAATTATAAACCAAAATCCAATAAGTATTTTTCACCAGTAACCACATTTTTCTGCTGAAGTTTGGTACGAAATTTTAGTTTTTAGTATTAAGACTTCATAACAACAAATAAAGTACTGGGAAATATTGAAAGAGAGAAACTGCTCCATACATCTTTTCATAATGGAGTTCTTCTCATCTATGCATTTTTCCCATGGGATAAGATGATGTTACAAATTCAGGAAGGTCCCTTCAATTATTATTTTTGAGCAGATGATCCATCAGAGCAATAATCACCATTAGCACTGTACTCACAGATATACTCCATACCTAAGGGCTAAATGAGCCCTCAGATTAAGTCTAATCCATGATCCATCAGTATTTAACTTAGATGACAGTCCTGTATGTTTTTCCTTTAAGGATAAATTCTTGCCATATGTCTTTCTCCAACGATGTATTCCCATCTCTTTCCTACCAGATCTAAATGAGCAGCATCGTTTCTGCAACACAAAATCTCAAAATTGTCCTATAACTATTACATTTCCACCTTGGTTTTATATGTTTTGGGTTCTTGTTTCTTGGTTATTTTTTTTTAAAGCTGTAGTCAGTAATCTGTTGAAGTTATAGTTAAAATTATACATGAGAAAAACAAAAGGAAAAGTAAGATGAAGTACTAGTGAAAACTCCCTTATAATCTTGTTTATTCATAGTATGTCACAACTATTATTGCTAGATAAAAGAAAATCAGTTTTGGCACACAATCAGCTAAAACCATCAAAAAATGAATCAGTTTCATTCAACTCTCTCCAGTTATTTCAGTCTGCCTAACCCACAAGATCACTATGCACTGTGTTGCTGCAGTGCAATCTATTTGCTCAACAGTGTGCCCGCGGCAGTCACTCCAGTTATCAGGGATCTGATTACTGATCTTCCTGCAGCTGCCCTGTGGCAGATTCTCCTCTCCTGCTCATGCAAAGGCACAATCCAGGCCCCAGCATGGCCAGGCTGGGAATAGTGCTGCCTCCAAATGTCCAGCTCACACAGGAATTGTCATCTACCAATTCCTACCCACTTCCTGAATTTTAGCACTTTTTAAACACTACTGCTATCAACTACCTGCAATCAGACGTTGCAAAGAATTCAGCAATTCTTTTAGGGAAGCATTTTGCCTTTTTTTTTTGCATGATTCACAACAGTTCCACGAATAAATAAGCATAGGTTTAGCTCAAACCCATGCCTGATCTCAAAAGGGCAGAGCATCTTTCTCCACCACAGATCCAGTGAATATTCTATAGACAGACCTAAAATATAAATCACTAAAAATTGTTTCCCATGCAAGTTTTATTGAGCTGGCTGCAGAGGAGAATCACTGCCACTAGGAGGCCAGTCAGAAGAAAAATAAACTCTTTATTTATCTGGATACCAAGAACATCACCTGTTGCACAGAAGGCAGCGCTGTCCAACACCGCTCCTCTCTGAGGAGCAGGCACAGCAACAATTACCAAGGTGGTTCCTGTACTAACTCTGAGCAGAAGGCTCTGGCCAAGCTCAAAAGAAAATAGGTGTTGTGTTGTCTGTTTTGTGGATTCTGTGCTTTTTCACAGACCTATGGGCCGTATTCAACAAACACAAAACTTCAGGTGACCAAGCCTGACAAGGCTCCCGTTCACAGCTAAAAACCCACATGTGAAGTCTTAAAATGGTTAAAACATCTCAGAGCCCTTGGAAAGACATTTAAAGTTTGATTCCTCACTGTATCTTAAAGAGACATCCTGATCTGGGGAGTCCAAATATGAAAGAGACAACAGGAATCCAGGCAGAAGCTGACAGATTTTCCCAAGTGAGGGCCCCATGGACTAAGTCTGCCATGGGTCAGAACAAGCAGATAACAGAAACAAGGCTGGACTTGTACAGTCCAAAACAACCTGTGCAAGAAAGGAAGTGTATACTGATTAATATTACCTAATTAAATCATCAAACATATGTATTGGGGTTGCATTATACACAGGGGGAAAAAAAAGAAAAAAAAAAAAACAAAAAACTTTTTCTAGAGGATGGGGAAAAGGCACAAGAATTGCATTTCAAACGCAGTAAAAATAGTAATAATCCTACCATTATGCCAAGACCTTTCACTGCAGGACAAGTTTTTATCACCAAGATATAAACTCCCAAGAAAATAGATTTATAGGGGGCACAATGACACTAATCAGAAATCCTTATGAGTGTCCACAGAGCACAACCCACAGGCATTGGATGAGTTCATAAAATCAATCATAGGCCTTTGAAAATGTTTACCTACATGCTACTGGTTTTGTTAAAGTCAGTCAAATTTTAGGAGCAGGTACCTAAATTTTAATATATCCCTTTAAGGCTCTTTGTTTTGAGTTATAGAGAAGAGAAAACAGGAGGCAGTATCTACCTAGGTATACATGTCCTCTAAATCACACCACTTGGAACCCTGTCTCTCATAATAAAATAAAATGCCATGATATAAAATTAATAGTGACTCAGAGAAAATACATTTTCTGATAGGTGTTGGGAGGTACTGGCAGAAATGAGCCAATGGTCTCTGCTAAATTTCTAAAAGAAAAAGGTCAAAAGCAATTTGTTCCCTGTCCCCACCTTCTTTCCCAGTCTAAATTGCTTTCAAAGTTCGCAATACCTCAACAAAAATAAAATTTGGCCCCACTGAGACCAATAACAAAGTTTCCACTGAGCTTGCTGGAGACAGAATTTCACTTTTGGATAGCAAAATATCATCTTAAATCATGGTTTGGTCCCCCTTGTTCAAGTGTGAGATCAAGCACATTTATAAAGTGATGACTGCAGGATTCCTGGAACCAACATGTTCCATGCTAAGATTTTCCTCTGCGTGATCAGGAAAACAAGGTGTCTGGTTTAGACAATTTGTAATCCAAAACCAAGATCTGCAAAAATTTATGATCAAACTGCCCTATTAAAGAAAAAGGCACCCTCGTAGGAGTAAATATTCCACTTGGTGGGTAGAAGCTATTCCCAGATGAAGAAGAAAAGACATGCTATATTGCTCTGCTGTCTGGAGTTCAAAGAAACCCTCCAGTATAAAATATCTGTAATGTGTTTCACTGAATAATTTTCAGCCCTGAAATGTTATTAAAGTAAGAATTTCACTTAATACGAATATATGCAAAATGCAACATTTTTTCATGTAAAATATATTCACTTATATTGCTTAGGAGAATGACAAGATATTATTCTGGACTATCAATTCTAGAATTCTGCTCCACAGAGAATATGAAACACTTAACAGCAGAGAAACAAACCCCCATACACTTCATTCATCACCAGTGTTAATTATGCAATGTTGCAAAAGAAGGTAAAAAAAAAAAAAAAATCTG
>VYXF01007843.1:424250-441889 GCA_013397295.1 Polioptila caerulea | reverse complement strand
GGAGGGAAAAAAAAAAAAAAAATCTGTCCCTAAAGCTTTCAATTTGCTTTCTTAAGCATTAAGTATTTTGCCTTATTTTGTAGCGTGCACAACTAGAAATAATTTTGCAATGTTTTCTTGTTTGTTCAATAAAAATGCAAATATATAAATCCCTATCTCTGAACAATAGCTCAGGTTGATGTTTACTAAATGATATTTCTAATAGATTGCAAAACAGGAAATATATGAAGCACATCCTTTTAAAACAGTTTCAAAAAAATACTGTGTTCTGCAGCGTTGAAGGGAAGTAGATGAGAGACTGCCAGTTTTTGCTGTAGATATGTAATTTTAACACCTAGGTAAAAGCTAGTTGAGAGAGTTGCTTCCCTCGTTCTTAATAAGCAAGCCCAGCAACTTCAGGACCTGACCAAAGAGGCATTAGTGACTATCAGCAGATGAAAGCAAGCACCATAGCCTTTTACAAAGATCTGCTGTTAACCAGCTTCAATGACTTTCCAGGCAGCCTACCTGTTTTGTTTGCAGCTTTAATACACTGGTGGCTACTTATGCAAAAAAGGCAAAAACTAATTAAATTTGTTTATGTATGTTATCGTGTGGAGCACTCATTTCCAGACATCAAGCCATGAATCATTAAATAACTGCTAAATTGGTCTCCTGGGATAGATCATGCCTCAGCGTTGGGCAGGCCCCCATCCCACCAAAGCCAGGTGTGCTCTGCAGTGAGCAGGCATTAAAACTGCTTTAAAGGCCATGATTTGGGGACACAGCCAGGGCTCACACTGCGAGGTGAGTGGTAGGAAATCATGAAAACAGTGACAGCCCTCCTGTCAGAGTTACTCCTCTGTTTGATTAATGAGGGCATTTGAAAGACAATTAGCCAGAGCAGGTTTGGCTGCAACCGGCTTATCAATCAGGCACCTTCTATTAAAAGCACTCCTGCCTTCTTTGTTTTTGGTTGCAGGAGAATTGTATCAATGATACACAAACAACAAGGGACCTTTGCATGTTATGTAAAAAAAAAAACGGGCAGAATGTAGCAAATCACAACTGAAATAGTAAAAAAAATGCCTTGCAAGCCACGAGCCACTGGTTGTCAGGAAATCATCACTGCAACTTCCACGTGGCTGGATTTTTTGTTTGTTCATGGTAAATTCAAGGCTGCACAAATATATCAAACACTTTCAAGCTTCACAAGGACAGGTTTAAGCCAAGTTTTCAACAACAGCAAAAATGAAAACTAACTACAAATCGTCCCATATGCAACAACAAAAAAAATCCTTCATTAGAAAACCTACTGCGAAGCTTCTTTCTGAGCTTCAACATGTTTCAACTAAGAATTGTTTCGATTTTTTTTAAAAAGAACTTATTGCAATAATTCATCAGTGTGATTTATCCATTAGTAAAGCAAACACTTTCCTTTCCAACTACCAGCACAGGTAGAATTTAATACTATACTTTTCTTAGGCAGCTGCTCATCCAGGAACACGTTTCATTCTTTGCTTAACTGAGAGCTTTGCTTCAAGGAGTAGTCCTTGAATGCATGTAAGTGATCAAAAATATGCAATGGACAATTTAAACCATGTCAGAACTTTTCCTGAAGATTTGCATTTCCATCAAAATAGTTTTTATCAAACTAAGGAAATGATGATTTTTGCCTGCGAGTGAGTAAAAACCAAATTACTGACTAATGTATTTATATCAGCCTCAATATGAATAAATCCAAGACTGAAAGGGTAGGATTGAGACTGAAGTGTGATGCACCACTTTGCCTTTCAGTTTACAGTTAATTTTCCCTGGCAATAGCAGATCAGAGGTATTTTTAATGCATGACTAGTGTAGTACTATGTGGGTATATACGCAGTGCAAGGAAGCTAATTTTTTTTAACCTTGCTAGAATCTATTTCAGAAGTAAGATCACAAAATACTGCATTATGTGTGTTTGAATATGGGGATAATAAAGCAAGCAGCAAATTAATCTTTGATTAGATTAGTTAGAGTACAAAGACAGAGGGAGATTCAGCACAGCCCAAAAAAATCCTCTCTGAAACTTCCCTGTGTTGGCAGAATGTGATAGCCCAGCATTCATGGACAGAGAATGATAATTGTTTTTAAAAATTTGGAAGAGTTCCCACTGAGAACACACAGCTTGCCACAGGGTTAATCTGCAAAATCACTTTTGTTAAAGTGTTCAGCCACCTCAGTAAGCCCCAGCAGTGGCACCCACAAAGGGAGCACTGTTGTAAACTTGCCACTAGCAGTTTATACCCCCTGGCCCTGATCCAGGAGCCACTAGAGAAAGCCAAAGGCTCTTTCAATGGATTTTAAATTGGTCCCTGCACTCCTCTAAGTTACAAAGGTGGTAATGAAGTATTGGGAGATGCAATAGAAAAATAAAATAAAGAGGATCTAAGTAGGTGGTGGATAACCAGTGATTCCCCATATTCTTACTGAGAAACTGTGAACAGTTTCTCATTTTTCTGTGGCTGTAATTGTAAACAAAAAGGGGACAAAGCCCTAAGTGGCATGGCATGGCTCCTGTCTGTGGGCCAAATTCTTCCCAGCCCCACCATGGGAGCAGCCCTCGTTCATCCTGCTCCTCAAAGGGCCTCAGCCCTTGGCAAACCCCTGTCCCACACTGGGCAGAAGCCATGCCATGGCTGTGGGGCACCGACGCCCTGTGGATGTGCACAGCTCCGTGCCTGGGCTTCCTTGGTTGGCCCGTGCAGGCACAGCTGCTCTGTTCTGCTTTGATGGGTTCAGGGAACATTAATTAGCTCCTGGCAAGAGTGAGGGGAATGCTGTGACTGTGCTTCTGCAAGAAAGTGGGAGTGCTGGAGGAAGAGCTGGGTGTCACCTGCCTGACTCATTTTGGGGTAGGGGAGGTCAAATGGACAGAAACAGCTCCACTATTTTTCACACAGATTAATACAGACTGCCAGCTTCTTCCAAATAACAAAAGGTTAAAAGGACCCTGGGCAAATGACAGAGACTTGGGGTCTTGTCATCACCTCTAGGAGAACAATTGTCTCTTCCCCTCTTATTCCTCAGAGTCAGAAAGCATCCAGACACTTTGCTTTCTCAGCAGTTTGAGGAAACAATGGCGTGAACAAGAATAAATATCCTGCAACATATCCCGGGTATTTCAAATTTGAGGTTGATAGAAAAAAAAATTAAAAATATATATTTTGAGAACTTGACAAAAGATAGGTTCTTCTGTTTCTCAACAGAAGAATGTGTGACCCACACTCCAGCCATTTGCTTAGCTGGAAGAACAGCCAGAAATATCTTTTGCAGAAAGCAAGCAGAAATATTTATTAAGCAGAGGTGACTGGTTGGGCTGGCACGTGAACATAGATGCGCTATCTGCTTTTAAATGATGCCCATGGAGGAATTTTGCAATGCCTGCTGCTTCACAGGCTGAAACCTAAGGAAGACTTTGAAGGAAACCCCAACGCTCCCCACAGAGAAACATGGCTTTCCCCTTGTCTTCCAAGGGCACCAGATCACTTTCCAGACACTACTGCAAACATTCTTTTTTTCCTACAAGCCTCTATATGTTTCTCCTTTTGCCTTTCTCTGCTGAACCATACTTAAGGAAACTTAAGCTTCAAATCCAGAGACACTGAAGCTTTTGGAGAAGAGCATCACATTTTGAAGGGTGCTCTGTACTCTGGGTCAAAGAAACCGAGCAATCAGAAGCAGCAAGCAAAATTTGCCCCTCCAAATATCCTGAACAAGATGCAAGGTCCACATGGATACCGTAGGCATTTCCTGAGGAAAAAAGTGAAGGCTTCTAGTAACCATGGTTAAAGACATTTATTCTTTCAGTGTCTATTTCTCTGAAACCATGGCTAAGGCCTAGTAGCTTAACTGACTTTCATAAAGTCAATCCTGATTACAAGGTGCATAAAAATGACCTTGGATCCTTCTTCCTTGGGAGAAGTTGGAGAAACGCTATCTATCTGGGACAGATGGTTCTCACCTGGGCAAAAATGACAGAATATGCATCTTTGTTGACATTCCATTAACTACAATTTAGAAATTCTTCTTTAGCCTTACGCATTTTTTAATGCAAGTAAAGTTTACCTTGCTAATTGGTTCACTAAGTAACACATTATTGCTATTTAAAGGAGAAATGAAAACTTGCTGACCCAACATCCTCAGCTATGATTATTCTTGTCAATTATTTTATATTTGGAAAGGCAAACAAATGTTGTATATAAAAACTAAATACTGTATTTGGCATAACTTCAAATTAGGTGTCTCACCATGCTTATAGCATGCAAATTAAATGTCCTGAATAAGCATTAATCATCATAATAGGCTAATTATTGTCAGTTAGCTATTGAATAACTAGGTTACTACCCTTTGCAAAGAATTTGGGAAAAATGTTAATGAGATTCTGGTTACTTAATAGCAAGAAAAACATTAAAAATTTTGTCAGTAAACAATTTTTAAGAAAAACATGTATCTTATTTTGACCAGTGTGAGCATTGTTCTGGTCTTCCCACATATTTAGGCTTACTGTCTTCCAGTAAGTTATATTTAGTCCAAAACCACTTCTGTATGAAAATGTCTTTGTATCTATGTCATTTAAAATGACTTGCTGAATTTTAAAACATTAATTAATATGTTAATAAAGAGTTAATCTTTGTCTTCTCTGACCATGTGGCACAGCTACCACAGTACTTACAGACAGCAAGGAACTTAAATGTTTTACACAGAACTAAATGTTTTAGAAGTGATAAAGAATACATGAATGCAGAACTGCTACTTGGAGACAGTGTGTTAGGGCCTTGGAGTATATATTTAATAAAGGAGTGATACATTCTTGAATGTAAATGGATATCCAGTGATTAAATGGAACTGAAGCACTCCTACAAATACACAAATGCCAACACATTTAAAGTTAAGTCTTACACATTTAAAGATAGTTTTCAAACAAACTTGCAGTCAGGTTTCAGTAAGACTGGTGGATATTTTTGCCCAGCACTTGTGAGGAAGATATTTGTCTGAGCAGATTCCTTTATATCCCCCTACACGAGGCGTTTGTCTCATGTACTCTGAAGCTCTCCCTGAGGGGCTCACTGCTGCAATGTCCTCACACTGTCATCAATGTGCTCACCCTCAGATTGCCTCAGGACGGGCAAGAGGCATTGGCCCTACTCTGCAGATGGCCATGACTTCTAATCATGAAATCAGAGCAAGATTTCTACGATGTCCCAGGTGAAAGGCATCTCAAGAGTAAAGATCATAACTTTCTCTCTCACCACCACTCCAGACAGTGTCAAAACCAGCTCCAAGTCATGCAGAAAAGCTGCACAGAACCCGTAACAGCTCCAGGACACACGAGTCTTCCTTTAGTGCCTTGACCACAGACCAACTCAGGTGAAAAAGTTCTGTACATCGGGGCTTTTATGCAAAAAATTGCTTGTGTACCTGTTCTTCTGCTTCATGACATTCTGCCTATAACATTGAGCTAAAGAAGCATGAACAAATGACAATGACAAAGACAAGCTGCCTCCCCAGATAATACAAAGGGTCTGTAAGAGAACAGTTAGCAGAGTATTGATTGGGAAACAGTTACTCAGCTGTTGGAGGTAAAAATCACTTTCCAGCCCACTACTGCCACATCCAGCAATCCCCCCGGCCTTTCTGAGCACACTTCCCTAAGAGCTCCAGTTCATCACTCTTGCCACTGTGACCTCAAAATCTTTGAAGTCAGTGACTGCTTCACAGGATGCAGTTGTCATTTCTGTTGACACTTGTTTCCTCTGTACAGCCTCATATGTGAGTGTGTCAAAATACATTTTATTCCAAAAAGGTAGAGTCTATGTGACACAGAGTGATAAAAACCTGAGGATGCCCTCCCTCATGATTTCCCACTAATCTTAGTCCAAAAATGTTCTTGGCCGAGGTGTCGGGGCTTGGTGTCCCATCAGTGAAGATGACACCAAACACTGGCAGAGTCAGTCTTTGCAGGATGTTATTGGAAACACCCCACAGAGTAAGCATTCTTCCCTGAAAACTCCTCTTTGGCACCTGCCACTGAGGCCAGTTTCAATTCATTTGCTAGATATTGCTGTAACAGTGCTACTGTTCCTCTTAATTCCAACATGGTATCACGAGTTTTTTGAAGCCAAATACCCTCTGTCTAGACAGTACATTCATTAGGCTTAGAACCACATGAGGAAACCAAAAGTTTAGGTTACGAGGTGTTTTCATCATAAAACTGTGTGACAGCTATGAACTACGCTTCCATTCTGTAATTCTTTATTGAATTCATGATCAACATTTCCATTCATTTACCTGCAATCAATAACAGGCTGACTAATTTGTACAAATCAAAAGTATTCTGCTCCCAGTTCTGTACACTAGCACAATTTTATGACTTAGGTTTTAAAACATGCAAAAAAATCATCTTTTAATAAAGATAAAGAGGTTAAAGAGGTTGACCAGAAATCATCTCAGCAAAGTCTTTTAGGACTCTTGCACTGAGGTCACCTAAGTCTGCTTGAACTAAACCCAAAATGTTTATTCTTTAAAGACCTTCTTTAGCTTAGCAACTAATGGGTTTTCAAGTTGTTCACTGCACTTATACAGTATTTGGACACGCCACCACGTTTCTGTCCAAATGCAAGTCAAATGTATATTTAATCATATCTGGGAGGTTTTTTCTGCACTAAGAAGAATTTGGAAGTTTCCATCTAGCAAATGATCTATACAATTCTTTGGCTTTGTGGATATTTGGGGACTTTTTTTTACCCTAAACATGCTGCAAAAGCCATAGTCCTTGATTCTGTCAGCAGGAATCATCATTTCTTCTCTTTTGAATTTTTATATTCCATTACTTCTAGTCTGAAAGAATTTTAGAGAGATGTCAACAAATATGTGAGTGCATAGAGAGTATAAAAGCCACTTATTACAAGTGTGGCTTCTATTTCTCCCTGATGCAGTACAGATCTTTTGGGTTTTTAAGTCTCTGATACTCTTAAAATATCTCTCAATTTTCATGCCCATTTTTCTGTCTGCGTTTTTCAATTTCCACTGAATCTCAATGCAGCTTCCCTGTTCTCATCAGATTGAGATATTCTGACAAGGAAGTCTGAGACATGTCTATTTGGTCCTTTTTATGGCAAGGCAAAATTTCCACTTGCAGCTCTGCTATGCCCCACCTGACCAGCACATGCTTTGGTGATAACCTCGAGATTTGGGGCGTTTCTGGGATATCCCATTTCTTTTGTGGCCTCAGTTACAGTCCCAGCTTCAGCCAGGGTGAGGTGTGGAGAAGAGCAGGCTTGAACACCAAGTCTCATTGAACTGTGGCTGCTGAATTACCTAATTACTCAGACTGATAAGGCCAACAAGGTATTTTGCCTTAAAAATGTAACCCTTTCTTAGCCTTAGCAGCAAATTGCAAGACAAGAGATTGCCTAGTGTTAATGGACTAAAGGGGAAAGACTTGCTGTTGAAAAGAAAATTCGTGTTTACATAGAAAAGGAAATAAATTCACTCACCTGAGGTCTTTAAAGCATAAACTTTTAGATGATGTTCCTATTTTTGCTTGTTAGTATAATCATATTTGACTGTAAATTATTCTCTTTTGAACAAGTTAATGTCAAAAGACATTTAAGCCAAACTGAGGGGCTAACCTTTCTCTTTCATTCACATACACACTCACAATTTTTGATAATAAAGTATTTTTAGTTCATTTTAGATCAAAAATCAGTCACTGCTGAATGTGTGTGCTAAAATACATATTGCAAAAGCCCTGTAGGAAATGAGCAGTTTTACAGTACTATTGCTGCCAAAATGAATGTGAAATTGAATGCAGTCTGAAGTTTCATAGACTTTCTGTAGTGAAAAGAAATAGGACCAAGACGATTGTGGAATATTTTTTCATATTTCACAAAGAAGTAGTCCCTTTGCCCTGTGTAGCTCTGTGTACTCATAAAATCCACTTGAAACAAGAGAAAGCAATAATTGACAATACTAAGTAATTAAACCCCGGGCTTTCCTATTGCAAACAAAATTATTGAACAACATCAGATGGTTAACAACAGTTAAAAGGATCCCAAAGTCCATGCTGCTCACACAGTTCTGCATGATATTTATTATGCAGAGTAAAGTAAGCTCAAACCACCCCATTAATCAAGCCATCTATTTTGATGATTTTTTTTCCCACCAATCATTCTTAAAAGATCCAAATGAAAAAATCTAAATGCACAGAACTGGTTTGTTAAGGGCCAAGACTGATTTTGCAACAGCTGTTAAAAAAATTACAGTAAGGGCATAATCTTGCTATTCCAGCAGAACTTGGCATCAGTAGAAGGAATGATATGGCCAGAAAAGTATGAAAAGCAGTAGCAACAAAGCTTCAACAAAATAAAACCTACAGAATAATTTTCATCAACTTGAACACCAGAAATCTCAATGGTTGTTACCCCACTTGTTAAACTGCTTAGCAAGGATCGTGTTGACTGCATTTCTGAAATGTCAGTACAAGCACAGAATCAATCATAGGCAGTACTTAAAATAGGACTGCAACAACCAGCCATTTACTAAGAACTTCCCTTTTTCAAAAAAACCTCCACCATCTATTATGCAATGCACACCAGAAGAACTGCTACATTCTTGGGCAGACAAAGTACTTTGGTAAGATGGACACCTCCACTGATCGACAATTTGTCGACTATTATATGTGTTCAAGTAGTGAAATAGACTCCAGCTGTACTTAGTACCTCCTGGGTGATATAAAATAGTAAGTATTCATTATGACCTTTAGTCAGCTGCTTAATGGTAATACTAATGGAACTGCAATAAAATTTAGCTGACATACTGCTTAAGAATATTCTTAGGCTATTTTGTGGCATTAAGTTGGCATACGTAACTACATTTAAACTCTAGATTAAATAACAAATTTCCAATTATGTATAAATCTTACAGTAAAGGGTCTTTTGGTAGGTTTTGATGTGACAAAAATACCTGTTCACAAGGAACATTTCTAGCTAATGCCATTTAAATGCTAGCAAGCATTTACAGCATTTACATCGAAGCTTTAAATGAATATTACTGTTTCTGTAAACAGCAGGCAGGAAAAAGCTTGATTTACAGTCACAACCTGGTACAAACAAGAATGTGAACACACTAACCATCCAAACAGAGGTGAGGCTGCTGTGTTCACTCTTACCAGATAACCCTCCAGAAGAACCAAAACCTTTGTAGTGAAGAGATTTCTGCTTTGCAACTGCCCATGGCTGAGATGCAATTCTTATCATCCACAGACCTCACAGTCTTGTCCTGATCCATTCATCTTTGCACTGGGATTCTACCAGATGACTGACTGAGGGTCTTTATAAAATGCCTCATTCAAACCTCACAGACTGACAGAAAAACTCTCTAGAACTTTGCTAAGACTGCAAGAAAGTATTATAGGCCTGGCCCCCATCAATTGCTACCTTTCCTTGTCTGTATGATCCTTAAAAATGTTGGAATTATTCATTATTTGTGCCCATCTCTTGCTCTTTATTTTCAAATATGTCCTTCATATACCTTGACAATTTCACAATTCTTGGCCTTGGATCACCTCCAACTTTTTCTCCCTGCTTAGCCAAACAGTTAAATAAAATAAAATCTCACCAAAGCAATTTTCTAAAGATGTATAGTTCTCTGCCCCAGCTCCTGGGTAGTGCATGAAAGAGCTTTCCTTCTGCTATATCCAACTTCAGAGATGGAGTATTCTAAGGTGGATATTTCTGTAAAATGACAGGAATGGACTGATCTGGTACAGGTTCACTCTCCACCTAAAGACCATAGTTAGAGAGATTTTTCTTACAGGTTGAGGACAGGTTTCTGCAGAGAAACTGAGTAATTTACTGAAATTTCAGTCTCCACAGAAGCATAGATATGCAAGCAACCAAAACTTACTTTTAGAAGGTTGAGTGGAAAAATAAATTTTCTTCCAAATTCCTATTTTACCCTAGGTTTTTATGTGTATTAATGTGATGCAAAACCCTTTTAAATTCTTTCAAGATTTTCATACAGGCCCTTCTTCCAACATTTTATCTGCATAATAGTATTTTAAGGACACGAGTTTCTTTCAGAATAATGTTGAGTGTCTGTTATCCTTCTAGCAGCATCCTCTATTCTCCCTTTCAATATCCCACAAACTACATCCAGGACTGTATTAAATCTAAACAAACAGTGAAGATGCTACTTTTCTTCATTCTTAAAATATATGATACAAATTTATCTTTTTCTCACTCAAAAAAAACCCTATAAGAAGTGTGTAAAGAGACCTGAAGAATCTAATCTGTATACTCCTTACAATTTTACATTTCTTCATTCCTGATCATTCAGGAAAATACCTGCCTTCTGTGGTTTTGGCTTCCCTTCTACATCAATTTGTACCAATGAAATGTAATTTTCAAAGGGCTTATATTTACATAACTCCTGATGAAGGCACTGGTACAGGTTTTATCCTTTAAATTTCTAATCATACTGTTTGTTCATGTACAAGACAAATGTAATTGGGGGCATGAATCCATCTTATTTGCACATATTCAAATGCTAAAGCAGACCTTATCAGAGATGATTTAAAGAAAAGGGGAGTCACAGAAATATTGATTTGGGGTCTGCAGAGACCCAATGATGAAAGAACAACCTTTTGAAAATCTACAGCTTTTTCTATGAAGCCATGACAAGCAAATATGTACGATTAATGAAAATAATCAAATATTTTAGAGGAAGCTTTTTGAAGTGCCAAAAATAGGCCCAACTTTGTTCCCTCACAAGCCTTAGTACTTATTTAAACATCAGGAAAACTAGCATTTTAAAATTCTATCTTGCATGTCTCTGCTTTAACCACAGAAACCACAATAGAATCTAGGGGCTGTTGAAGCAATACCACAGCTACTGGCTCGTGTGGTTGGATACTACTGATCCTTGGAGACTGATGGGAGTTGTAGAAGTAGGCAAATTCCAAGAGAACTCAGGTGACACATTAGAGACAACTACAATACCAATTTTGCTTTCCCTGGGACGAAAGAGACCAAAGCAGTCCCACAACAGTCACCCACTCACTGATAGAGAGTCAAGCTCTTACCAAAAATAAGTTTCCTCTTTGGGAGCACAAAGCATGCTACACATGCTACAACAGGCAGAAACAGTTGAGAAATAAAAACTTTATCCCATTCACTACTCCAACAGAATCTATTTTGTGCCACGTGACAGACACACACAGTGCTAACACCAACATGGATTCCACGGTTGTCATGGGGAGGGATGACTGTGGTTCCAAAATCTAAGAACTAAACCTAAAAAGAACCAAGACTAAAAAATAAAGGTTGCTGTTAACCCTGTAGTTCTCAGAATCTGTGGTGTCACACAGAAATACACAACCAAGTTGGTCTCTGCAGCATGAAACTCAACCAACTTTATGGGAAACAACTGCACTTCACACCTACCCAAAGAGCAGAAAGTCTATGTGAGGTGTATAGTGTGTCTATTAATAACACACAGATCCATCTTACCCAAGATACACACAGTGGGACTGGTGCTGGGAAGAGACACAAAAATCCAATGATGCTGGCAAAAGCTTCTCCTCCCTGTAGAGTCCCACAGCCTGTGTCTCATAGGCAGGACAATCCTTGCATTTACACTGCCCTTTAGCAATCTGCTGCAGATTACGGCCAGTCTTCATTTCTTCTCCAAGCAACGAATTTCAGATTGCAAATTGTTTTTACAGGTGACTGGTTAGCCAGAAAACCACAAGAAGGCCAGAGCACAAGCCTGGCTGCAGCCTGGCTTTTCCCTGCGCTCTTCTCAGCTGAAGCCAGATGGGCCTTGCCTTCCTCAAAGGCAAGCAAAGCTGGGAACCAAACCCTGAGGATCTCTGGCTCTGCTAAGCCCCTGCAATAACACAGATGAGTGCCGGTGAAAACAAGGCTACATGCAGGGTCTCTGTCAAACATAGGAGTGCCTACTGTCTCTGCTCAGAGCAAACTACTCAGATCACCCCCTTCCCACCACTGCCTCTTTTGAGAAACACCCACGTACAGTACTGCTCTGAATTGTTTTCTCCTTTTCCAGAACAGCAGCTACAAACTCACCCATTTTCCATGCTTTCAAAATTTTCTTTTTCTGCAAAGAGAAGGCATTACCACCTATTCTTTAAACTAATTAACTATCCCTTTTAGCCATAATTTCTCTTCATATAAAACATTTGTAAAAGGTCTGTTTTTCCCCATGCCCCCTTTTCTCTCTTCTGGCTCTTCATTATGACCATGCCTAATTGTGATGAGCTGTCCACCATTTACTCCACAGGATTGTATAGAGCTTTGTAATGTGCCTGCCACCGATGCATTTACAATTGGAAGCAGTTAACTCTTTAGTCCTGCCTCCTTGTTCAAAACAATGGGCTGCATGACGAACTAGCACTTAGCCCCAATTAAAGATTTTTAAAAGTCTCCATTTTAAGCCTGAGTACTCCAAATTGAGCATTTGTCAAAGGCCCAGTCACAGCTTCAAATGGAGAGAGGGAAATCCTACTGAGGAGAAGAATAGGACTATCCCATCAGTGAGGGTGAAAGTTCTTCTCAATCAGCATCTTAACCGTGTAATCACTATGGGATCTATTAGGTCTGCCTTGTCCATACAAGCCTGCCGGTCTCTACCAGGATTGCCATCAAACAATGATTTTGCTGATATTCGTAATTTCAACATTTTTTTCCTGAAAAGAGTCCATCTAACTCGCAACTGCTGAAAGATAGGGAAAAGACTTCTTTTCTTTTCTTTGGGTAAGGATATGAATAGGAAAGCAGCTCTTCTGCTTGCATTAGGAATTCCAGTATTTTTGCACCATAAAAGTTTCTCAGAGCTTCTCTTGACATAAACTTATCAAAATACATTATCAGTAGAAATCTCTCTCTCTTCTATTTCCCTTTCTAGATAAGAAACTACACTCAAGTGCCATTTGCAGTTTCTGCAGTTCCAAGAATATTTTCCTTAAGTATCAACTTTAAAGTCAAGCCCCTTCACTTTCTCATTACAGGGTAAAATCCCTCAAAATGACATGAGGGTGGTTCTAAAGACTCTTGTTTTCAACTACTTGAATATTTTTTTATTATTTTAATACAAACTGCATGCATCTTTAGAGTTGACATCTACAGACAGATGTGAATTAATGGTTATGCCCCTTGATCAGCTCTGCTCTGGACAGTGATTGTAACATGATGAATGATTCTTTTTCCAATAGAAAACAGAACAGAACAGTTGACAAATGTGCATAGACAGCTATCTTTCTGTGCAAAAATGTTCATTTTTTGGGATCTTGATATTGACAATCTGTCTAAAATGGACCTACTTAAAACTTTGGTGTAGTGCTGATAAAACTTCTCATGTGTCTTTTTGTCTTACACATTTTCTTTGTGCTCAGGATCTCTGTACAAGTAGAAGGAGCCAAGTTTCAGAACACATAAAATGGGCAATTAATATCAACAATTTAAAAAGACAGAAGAAAAAGACATAGTTTACTCTTCAAAAAAAAAAAGAAATTGTAATGAGAACTGACATATGAAAGAATTGCTAAAAAACTGGAGCTTTATTTTTTATCTGAGTCATAACAGGTAAGCTGATGCAGCAGGGCCACACACTTTTGCCACAAATTATATTTCCTCAAAAAAAAAAAAAAGAAAAAGAAATTGTAACGAGAACTGACATATGAAAGAATTGCTAAAAAACTGGAGCTTTATTTTTTATCTGAGTCATAACAGGTAAGCTGATGCAGCAGGGCCACACACTTTTGCCACAAATAATATTTCCTCAAAGAAAAAAAAAAAAAAGAAAAGAAAGATAAAATATAACCATGAAAACGTTGCTCTATATAATTTTTAAGAGTAAAATATTAAAATAACATGTATAACCATACTTACTAATAAAAGTAGATTAAATGTATTTTAATGCAAAAAAACCCCAGTTACTTTCAGCTATGTCCTTGGACTCTGGGCTTGGAAAAGTTTTGGGTTAGGGTTGGGGTTTTTTGTTTAAATCAATGCAGTGCAATCAAACTGGTGATGTTACTGCGGGTGGGCTCCATATCCAAGGCCAGACGTGCAAGCAAGTAAGAGCAACAGCCAGAAAAAGAGAGCAGCACATGAAATGAGCATCAAACTACACGATCCCCACTCCCCTAAAGGATCCAGGGAGAGAACGGCAGCACAGAGTACCTGAAGCTTAAGTGCTTTTTGAAATTACAAAAGGATTGTTTTAAAAGAAGGTACTATAGGGGGCTTTCCTCTCCCCATCCCCTGTTCACATTTTCTCCCCCACCTATTTGTTTATTCTGTTCTTACTGCTGTCAGAAATATTAGGATCTAAGGTGACAGAATTACTCCTGCATGTCAGCTTAACCTGCTCTCCTGGGAAATAAAAGAAAACCAAAAAGCAACAATGAAAAGAAAAAGCCCTTCTGTCAGGACCACATTTTGTTAGTCTAGCTGCTCTCACAAATGGTTGGGAGACCACAGTGGGCAGAATGACTTCCTAATGGAACAACTCAGCACCGTGATCACTGCACTCAGACCTCTGGTTACTCGTGTGGGCAAAGTCCACACACACCGAAAGTCTGTCTGTAGCCACAGATTGCAGTGGTTTCTCTGCAGCAGAGCCTTTCCCCTGCAGTGGATAAAGCACACAGCAAGCTCAACAGCAAACACAAGCAGGATATTTGTTCAAGTTTCAAAACTGATAGTAAAGCTTTAACTCAGATCAATTCTCTGTGCAGATATATCATTTTTCCTTTTTCTCCAACTTATTCCTGTGTCGGAACCCTGGACACAGAGGATTTCAGACTTTCTGTGCTGACAGGGACTGATCCTCAAAAATACACTGCATTTGACCTGAGGCCATGGAAAAGGCTTCCAAAACTGAGTGACAGCACTAAAATTATGAGCATGTAGTTGAATAGAAGTGTGCTATATCATAGGGTGAAAAATTTAGAATTTAAGGTTTTTGAGATATAGTAATATATATGTAACAAGATGGAGGGTTTAGGGCGTAGCCTTCTTCTTCTTCACAAGTTTGGGTGATTTTGTGTGATCAGTTGAGAAAACCCACAGTGTGGAACATGAGTGGTTAATTATTAGGTTAAAAGTAAAAATAAATTAGTTGCCATCTCATAGTTGAGTATTTTAGGCTGAAAAAGATCTTGAAGTCATAACTCTGTGCTCCATTTCTACTCTGTTAACTTAGCATTACTTAGTAGAAGCACTCACAGTCAATGAACCTGTAACTTAAATAAGAAATAATAAACATCCAAGTCCAAACAAAAATTCTGTCTCCCGTGCTTTTAATCCTAGCCCTGAAAAGAAAAACCAGATAAAGCCAAGGGGTTCACCTCATTTCTCCAACCCTGAACACCAGTCCATCACTTACTCACTGAGAATACTTAGCCCTCAATTATCACAACTTACATTTTCACCTGCCTCTACCCACGCTCAGCTGGCATATTCAAGCCCATCTCCCCAGCAGCAGTGAGCAGTCTCTCAGATAGACAACCTCTTCTTGGATACTAAAGTTTCCATTAGCATTTAACATACGAGTAATTGTATGAGTTTTGCTCTAAATCTACCGGAAAGCAACCCCTTGCTTAGAACAGAGTTTTCTTAAAATGTACACGAGCACATTTTAAAGTTATCAGTTTTCTCCTTGTCAGAGAGTGACCCCAGACAAGCCATCATCCATTGATAAAAAAATGAAGAATATCCAATATGTATTTTCACAGAAGATTTCTAATCTACACAGGTGTACCAGACAGTGCTTCCCCTTACCCTGACTGCAAGAATGTCCAAGGCTGCAGACAGCAAATATCTCTTTTCCTTCCTACCCCATCACCCCAAATACTGTGCAAGGAAAATCAGCTTCTCACCCAGCACGCAGGCAGGATGTGGCCCCTTGTGCTCAATTACACACAAGCTTGCTGAGGTTTCTCAGCAGCAGTAATAAGAGTATATAATATATATATATATATACATAAAAAACAAGAGTAGCACATCAGCTGTTTTCCACTGCCCAAGGGAAAGAGAACTGTGTGTTTTCTGTACTCTATTGTTAACTAGTAGGACACCACAATTTCCTAATTTGAATCCCTCAAACTTCTGCGTCTTTGCTTTCCTTGGCAAGTTCTGCTGCTTTTTCTTATTTCACCTAGGAGAAAGGTATGCTGGAAATTGTTTTATCCTGAACTGTGTGTCCTGGGAGAAACCAAACAACCCAGCCATGGTATTTAAGCACTTACAAAACAAGCAAAAAAAACCCCAAACCCATAATTTTCAGCCAGTGAAATGGATTTTTTTTCTAGCCTACAAGAAAACAATACACTTCCGGTTGTTAGGTTTTGGAGACAGTCTGGTGCACTAAACAAAAAGGGAGATTTTGTTTTGAAAATAGGCATTGTTCTTCATTTGTGTAAAAGTATCCACCTCTTGAGCTATGCCAGCATTTTGAGGTGCAGGACACAGTGCAATACTCCCTGACAAAGCAGAAAAGAAGAGCATAGGAAATCTTCTGCTTCAAATCCAGTTCACAACAAAGTTTATTAATACCTTTATAGCCCCCTCAGTTTCCAATACTCTCCAATCACAGCTGTGACTGCCCAAGAAGACTGAACTTTTCCACACAATTCTCGCTAATATGGCCTGCTACTTGGTCTTATTGTCATTAGAATAATTTGCTCCCAAGTTCTGAAATGAACTCTGTGCCCAAGTAATTAAAGCTCTTAAAGTTTCTAGTCCTTTGTTTAAAGAATTCGTCCTTGTGCTCTCTATGCCCCATCAGCTACCTAATTAGCAGAGCCTTTGCGTGATTAAAAATTCTCACAGAGATTCTGCTGGATATTTGCCTCTCTTAATGAGTGTTTGTGGACAGCTGGGAGCGGGAGCTGGTTCCCTCCTCCCAGGACCTCCAATGAATTCTGCAGACCTCTGTCAGGGCCCAGGAGTGAAAGCTGTCATTTTAGTAATGTGGATGAAAATTGGTCAAAAGCACTGTGGTCCTTGAGGAATGAAAGGCCTTGAAATATAAATGAAGATGAATATTCATATTTGGT
This sequence comes from Polioptila caerulea, assembly GCA_013397295.1. Lineage (NCBI taxonomy): Eukaryota > Metazoa > Chordata > Aves > Passeriformes > Certhiidae > Polioptila > Polioptila caerulea. The sequence continues at coordinate 424,785 of VYXF01007843.1, read as the reverse complement.
TCAATAAGTGCCAACTATTAATATACATGTCTGTCAGTAAGAAAAGTCAGAACTTATTCAATTGTGCCTGGCATAATTTGGCTCCTAATTCACAATTACCTTCCTATTCTTTGCAATGCTCTTCAGTTAATTTTTTAAGTTAAAAACTTGCGAAAAAACTGAAAGCATTGCTATTACCAGAAAAAGGCAATATCTATTCTTCTGCTAATTTACTGTCTATTAAGAATCACCTGTGGCTTTTACACACTGGATTCTAACTATCTTGCTCTGACTTTCCACATCTTATTCTCTTTGTCAACATCAGATTTTAAATCAGCCCATTTTATACCTCTGGAAGTATATTCACTTTCCTTATGGAAATTCTCATTCAATTCCCTACCCTCTTCACTGTGACCCTGCACTTGATTTCCAAACAAATTCTAATTTAATACCTGCTCTGACTTTCTAAGGGCATTTCAATTTTTAAGGCTGAAATATTGCAGGGGGCAGTTTTGTGGGAGTTTAGGTTTCCCGTTTTGGGGATTTTTTTTTGGGG
>VYXF01007843.1:397943-411162 GCA_013397295.1 Polioptila caerulea | reverse complement strand
CCGGCCCCGCATCCCCGGTCCCGGCCCCGCATCCCCGGTGCGCTGCTGCCACCTGGTGCCGCGCCACCACCGCACGGCCGCGGTGCCCGCACGGCCCCGGAGCCGCTGGGAATCACGGGGCCGCCCTCGGTGCAGCCCCACAGGGCTTGGGGTGCGGGTTCCGGGCTCCCCGCGGGGCCGGGACCCTTCCCCGCCCATCCCGGGATCCATCGCCGCCCTGCTCGCAGCCGGCCGCGCTCGCCGCAGTAACTCAAGTTCGGAGCTGCGGCAGCTGCTGTAGAATAATGGTGAAAATAACAGAGTTACTAAATCTTCCCGGAGCGAACTCGCCAAATGGGGAGTGCGGGCTTGAAAGTACCCGGAGGAGGCTTCGAAGGAAAATGTAGTAAAACTGGTAGATTTAACTATTTATGAGCCGTGGGTGGTTCTTTGAGAGTATCAGGTAGGTGCCCCTGGCCAGTAAAATCACGTTTATTAAAAACAGCGGTTCGTTCATCCACCGGTGACTTCTAATTTCCAATTGGTATAAAAGTCTACATATCCATTTAAAACTACTGTAGTTGCAAACTTAAATCTGCAAGGAAATTTCTCCAGAGAGCAGGGGGGGGTTAATTTTAGGTCACTTAATTTAAGCAATAGATAACAGATTAAAGAAGTTGATAACCACCTCTCTGTGGATTGTCCCACTACATTAGCAATTAAAGAGATATTTCTTACAAATTTGTGTAATCAAGTGGTATCTTAGCCAAACTGTAAATGCTGAAAACTAAAGTTGTAGTAGAAATCATGCTTTGTTATTTAGCCAATTGCTACATTCCTGCTCAGTGTTTATCACTCAAAATCCTCCTCTTCTACATGTCAAGATCCTTCTCATCCTAAAAACCTAATAACTGCTTTTTAATGAGCTCCCAAATGATCATACAGAAGGCCTTCATGACATCTGTACCCCTGTTTTACTCTAGTCTGTCAAATGATAAAAATTTTTAGAAATCCGACAATTATGAGTTTTCTACTTCAACGTTATATTGATGGCATTTCTTTTTTTACAGCAGAAAAGATAGAGTGATTCCCACAGACAATATACAAAAGAATGAAAATAGGATAAATCTATGCTGTCTCAGAGGAAGACAACTGGTTGTGATAAAAAGAAAGAAACTGAGTTAACTGAACTTCAAGCATATCCTATAATATAATAAAGCAAATTGATTACTACAGTGGCCTTGCAACTCCCTCACAGTGGAAATCCTGTGAGTGGAAGGCTCCAACATCCTTCTGTGTGTCACTTTGCACTGTGGTGTGCTCACACACAGTGTTTTGTGCATATCCATAAACAAACACACGATACAAACCTAACTCTTGGAATGAAGTTTTCTCAGCTAACCTCATCTATGCACTTAAATACACTTGACATTCTTGAAAGACCCCAGATACCACAAGTTCAGCTTTGATCCATTTATGCCATTTGATCCAATACAGAAGCTTTGATCCATTTATGCCATCAACCTATATTTTCCTTCCATTTCAGCAACTGCTTTGAGTGTTTAAATCAGGTGTTTAAACGAAACACCCTCTCAGCTGGTAAGAAAGACACTTCAGACACCTTGAAATGTGACATCAGGGAGAAGACTAAGCCATGGTTCTTGGATCAGAATGGCCCCACACTATTACTGTGGAGCTTTTCTAGACTTGCACTAACTTAAATCACATCTGAACTCAAAACAGACTGAAAAAAACCCAAGTGACAGTGAGTTATATCTCCAAAATTACTCTGACATACCCATCAGAGTCAGATTGTGATGTTCTCCAAGAAAATTTAGGATCGTTTCTACAGCATGTCACTTTATAGTACAATGAAAGGGATGGGGGGGAAAATGCAACCGTGATTTCAGACACAAGAGGGGAATCATTTAAATTGGGCTGGGCAGGATTCACACTCACTATGTTCCCATCAGAAGTGACAGTAAGTGACTGCATTCCCATTACAAAATACACACAGTGACCATTGCTCATTGCTGTAAAAACGTGCCGTACCACAGGAGAAAAGTACAGCACAGAGGTGGCTGGGATAAGATGTCAAGAATCCTGAGGAACAGAGAGGTTTAGCACAACAGAGACAAGAAAGGACTAAAATAATCATCCAGGCGTCTGAGATCATCATAATTTTAATCTTCTGTAGAAAAGCACTTGGAAAAAATGAAGCATGCAGATGTCAGTGCTTGGAAAATAAGAGCCTCCCTTTTAAAACTATTGATCTGAAATGCACACAGAAATGAGATATACAGTGGGGATCAGATACGCACTGAATTTGGTCCTCGTTCCCTGTTGCATATTTGTTGAGAGATTTCTTTTTATTACTTTTTAATTCATTATTACCAGTGTAATCTCAGTCAAGTCAAATCACTTCATTAATTAAAAGGGATTGAAAAGGTCCTCAGCTCCCGGATTCCACAAAGGCCCAAAAGCTCAGGCCCGTTTACGGGAGGTCGTATTTCATTTGCTGCCTGTGTCAACCCAGAGCCCGCCGGGCCCCCGCCGGGCCCCAGAGAGAGGCCAATCAATGTCTGCTCGCTAAAGCCCCTCGCACCAATCCATTTAAGCAACGTGGATGCTTCCTGTCGAAAAAAGAAATGGTCTCTTGGTATCTCTGATAGAAATTAGCCATGAATTAAGAGAAGCACAGTTGTTTTGGAAGAAAGCCAGGACCAGAATTAATAGGCCATCTGAGCCTCTTGAGTGTTGAATCCCATTTGTTAGCAATGCTTTATGAAAAGCTTCCCCTCCCTACACTAGTTCTGACCAAACTCTGTACGCTGTCTCCTGGAACTAGTTAAATTTTAACCAGCTGGGAAAATATCAAAGAACGCTGTCTTTTGTCAAACACAATTTTAGAAACTTGCTTCATATTTGTACTACAATTACCCATTTTCCCTCTCTTTCCTTGAAAATACACTTTTCCTTATGACTCATCATCTCTCTGTGCTTAGATGTAGCAGGAACACTGACACAGATGGAGTTGCACCAGTCACGAGTTTGGCTCAACATAATTTCAGTAATTTTGGCAGAATCTTGTGAAGGCTTTCACTGTACATTTAATTGCTATAATACTGTGTGAATGGAATAATCCATCTTGTCACAAATTGTCCTAACCTCAAAAGCTTTGCATCTAAGTTTAGTAGCAATGAAATTAAAGATCTTTTAGAAGTCTCATTTTAAAATGCTCTAGACTCCCATTTTTACAATAGACAACTCAATTCAAGTCTGGTTTTCCAAAGTTAGTTGAATCTTCTCCAATTTTTGGTGTCTTCTGCAATTTTAGGCATAAGAATTGCAAAGCAAGAGGTGGGGGGCTCGTTTGTTTTCTTTCCAGAACCCGACTTCAAATTCTGGACTAATTACTAAAACTTGTAGGTTTTACAGAAAACTGAGGGTTTATTTTTCTCAGAAGACCTTGTGGGGACATCTCAAAAGTTCACTACTGACAGCTAGGCTGTTCAATCCTTAAGTGAAGCTGTGTGACATGGAAGTAGGGAATGATGTGCCAGTGGAACCCTCAGCCTCAGTATTCAATCACACAGAAAAAGAAACCAAACAAACACCAAAACAAACTGAACAATTCATCTACGTTCTCCTCAGCCACCTGGTTTCTTTCAGGTTTGTTCTATTTACCTGGGGTATCACATTTCCCTTTTCAGACTGTAATATCTACTAGGATCTGCCTGTTTCATTCCACTCATACCATCCCCGGAACAATAAGACATTAATCCAGGTTGATGTTTTGTGTGCTCAGGCTATGCAAATCAATAATTTGATAATAATATTTATAAGCATATAATTGGGTCTATGATTAGTTTTAGAATCATCAAGCTCCAAGGATCTCACTTGGTGATAGTGAATAGTTAGAGCAGTAAATGGGTTTTTATTAATTTTTTCAGACCATGTTGGTTTTGGTTATAGGGAAGGTTAAACTGGACCTTTATTGGTTTCTCTCCTGCAGAGAAGTAGGCAGTTTTATAGCTATTTCTCTCTTTCAGACACATCCACCCATGAACTTGCAGGACAGAGGACATAATTTGCGTAATTTAATTTTTAATTGTGACTGGGAAGAATTTTCCGGTTTCTCTAAACAGAACCAGCCAAGTGATTACTTGGCTACTTCCTGACTTCTCATTTGTTCTCATTATTTTCAAAAGCCTTTTTTTAATTGATTATGTTTTGGAGAAGAAATAGCAGAATTTTAACAAATGTCCCTGCCAGTCTTAACTCTAATTGCAGTATCATTTCATCATTTAGTAAGTCTTGGCAAAAATACTCCTCACATTAGAGCACACAGAAGAATCTTGTAAACAACAAGTCTGCCAGGCATCAGCTCTAATTCTCTTTCACTTGATTTGCATTGTCTTATTTCATTATCAGTCAGAAGATATTCTTTTCTAAAACAGTCCACCATATTAATATTCTTTTTCTCTGAAGCAGACCTTAGTATTTAATCATCTCTGATCTGTTCACATATTTGTTACAAGAAGAAAAGCGCATGATAATTTACTAAACACTTAAGGAGAAAGAAAAAATTTATACATTGTCTGTCATTATTGTTTTTTAAGCTATTTCAGGACTTTAATTGTCACTGTAAAACAAGGCAATGGACACAATCAATTGGAACCTTTGAATAAACTTCTACATTTCAAAGCATATTTTGCAAGTGGACACTGCACATGACGAAGACAACTCTCCCACACACCTTTAGCTGACGAAAGAGAGTAAAATCTTTATTACACAACCAAATATTTTTAAAGTCCTCAATTTTGCCATAACTGCCTGACCTTGTTTTGTACCACATAAGGTGTAAGCCTTCTTAAAATCTCTTCTTCAGGCCAATGAAACATCTTGAAAGATGCAGTGACTGCTCTTGCTCTGAGGAGAGAGGACAAAGTCTGAGATATTTTAAACATCAGGTTGACACAGGATTGGCAGCAAACTTCTAGAGGTGGGAGGGGAATCCTGTGCAGCAGCAGGACTCCCACCAAGGGTTGGACTAGCTCAGCCAAATGCCTGTTCTCACCCCCACTCATCAGAAAAGTAGGAAAAAATATTGCACTCAGTCCAGCTGCACTATTGGGAGACAGGTGCAGAGAGGAGTTCTTAGGGATAAATGGATAAAGGCTTGCTGTAGAATAAAAGTGATTTAATCCCAACTATTTTCCAGAGCCCAACTGAAGACAAATAAAACAACCTACAGCATAAAGTGAACTGGGAAGGTTTCATGACTGCTATTGCAGTTTAAGGCCGCAGAACAAAAGAGTAGAAGGAAGGATTTGCCTGGTTACAAGCTATGAGGAATCTAAAAGTGAGATCAGCTTTTGGGTCTCTGAAATGCTGCTTCCCCTGCATGTTTGTCTCATTGCAATGCCTGGTGGTTCCTCTCAGCTCTGCAGCTCAGTGAAACAAATGTTCACAGAACACAAATGGGCAATTTCTCTGAAAAACCATGTTCTGGCCAACTGCCTTGATTTGCTTCTGTGAGCCCCGTGCCAGGACACAAGTAACCCTCTATTTTGTCTGCTAAATGTCCACCCACAATCAGAGTTTCTGCCCCATATGCACCAGGTCCCAGCCTGACACCTCTTCAGAGGCTGCAAAATGCTCCATGTTTGGACTGTTTGTCAGGTTTCTCTCATGTTGTGATCTCAAGCTAATTCTTTTCAAAGGTTTTTGAGTTTGCTGTTCTTCCCCTCCTCTTTACCTCCTCCCAAGAGAATTCAAGGGGATTAATTGATTTGGATAGGTGTTGATGCCATTATAATGGCTATTATTTCTAGATTGGCTCTGACGACAGCACAGATAAGCATTGCAGGAATAAATAAGAGCCTAGCAACATTGTTTTAGAGACATCAAAAGTACCAAAAGGGCTTCGAAGCCCCACTCCTAGCCCTGCCTTCAGAATAATTACTACATGCTTCCACATTAAAGATAAAGCAGAAGGTATGCCAGAAAAAAAAAGTCACTTGCCAGTGGTCAAAAGAGTTACAGAAAGTAAAGATATTTCATGACACAGCCCAGCAGAAACTCCAGCCTGCCTTCGTGGGGCCATAATCCTCTGGAAGGGAAGCAGCACACAACACTCACACAGCAAGTTACTGAGGCACAGATTTTAAAGTATTTTGATTTTTAAGCCACCTTTTTTTTCAGCCAAATATAAAGCAAGTCTGAAAATGAATAAGAGGCTAAGCTGGTAAATGGACTGAAGAATATTCCTGAAGCCTATAGAGACTCCCTAGATTTTAGTTTTGTGTCTGTTACAGGTACAAAGAGTAAAAATATTTCATTTCATCTTTTTCAGAAGTAGAATTCAGGTAGATACAGAGCAGTCTCCACTTCCTTAGCCATATCAAAGGCATCCCCAGAAAAGGTTTTTTAGCTTTTTGTACTTTCCCTTTCAACAAAGCTGAAACATTAGAGCCTTCAGTTGGATCCCATCTTTCCTGACAATTTATGCTGTGCTGAGGACAAAGCAGAAGAGCTCCTTGAGCAACTGAATTTTTGCATACATGCTTTAGAGCCTGTAAATCTTCCCTTCAGTCAGATCCTTCTTAAACCATAAGTGCAGACAAAACTTTAGAACTTGCATTACCATCACTCAAGGACAGAGTGTGATAGCAAACACCATATCTGTAGCTGAGAAGGACCTTTACAACACTGAGAATTAATTTATTCTTCCTGCAATAAGCAGCACAACACTTCCTCTGTCTACAGACAAGAAATTTTGGAAACTGGAGGTCAAATAACGTTCCCAAACATTTGCATCCTGCTCATCTAGGTCATGCACCAAACAGGTTTCTCCTAGAGATCATAAAGACTCTTCATTATGTGATGAGGAATGCATGGCAGACTGGTCTTGGTCTATGGTAGGGCACTAGCAATGATGGTTTGCATGAAATACCTAACTGAACACTTTGAGACCACTGTGCCTCTAACCTCTTAATCCAAAACTTATTGGTAGAACATGAAGTGTGACATAACAGGTGTGTAGAGAAAGCTGTAGCTACACAGAGAAAAACTCACAGAGATTGCTTCCTTTGGAAAAAGGGAATGGCAGTGTGACTGCCACCCGTGCCCTGCTCAGTGACTTTCTGATCCTCCCAGCTTTACAACTTCCAAAGGTGTGACACACACACCCCTTGGCATCTTTCTGGTGATTGGAGTTTAACACCCTGACTTCAGCAGTGTTTCTGTCAGCCCCAGCAAGTCAGGGAGAGTGTTGCCAGCTGCAAAGGAGAGGGGAGCTCTTCAGAGGAAGAGCAGCTGCCTGCTATTCTAAATGACTCCAAGGGCCATTATCATATGAAGGCCAACCCAAGCAGGAGTCTTCTCAAATGCCTTTTGAACATCTCTCTCAGGCAACTACCCTTTATGCTGTCCAGTGCCAAAAGAACCCCACCAAATCATACAAACAGAATTACCTTTTGTTTGACTGCCATTTAAGGTCTTGTACCATGTGGCATTTACAGCCACTTCAAGGTGTTCTATACTCCCAGAGCAGTTAAACAGATTTTTATGCCCATATGAATTGTGAACCTTTCATTAATAAGGGAGTGTGGTCCATGGCAGTCCAAGGTGAAAACCCACAATTTTGGGGGGCACTTTCACCACTGGAGTCAGACTAAGGACCCAATTCAGCAACACATTGGAAAGTACAGAAACTCCATTCTGTCACTGTTCAGCAAATACTTAAACTAGTTCTTTCCAGAGTGCCCAAACGGCAAATGTGTCCTGCTCAGGTGCCAAAAATGCTAACTTCCCCAAATTATCACCTAAGATGCTGTTCAGGTTCGCTGGGAAACCAAAATAGTTGCAATGAACAGCTAAAAGCAATTTTTCTTCTCATTAGCTTCCTTTCCCCCCTTCTCCTTATGTTTCTTTGTTTCTTTCTCCTTCATGCTGTAGCAAACTTTGGCAGTGCTGCAGAATGCTGATGAGACACATGCTTACTGTGTGAAATCCCAACAGCTATTTTTGGCCAGTACCTGGCATGAGCTGCCTCCTCTTTGAGGACTAAGGGAGTTTGCTTATCAGGCTCTCTTGAAAAGTTTAAGGCTTCCTTATGACTCGCCAAAAGCCTTGCAAGTTTGACAAAACCAACATCACAGCATTGACAAACTCCAGCAGCCCTTTGAGCATTCCTAAGGTGACTTTCCCTTTGAGAACACAAAAACCATAACAAAACGTGTTTTTATTTCATGTCTAAAAACAAGACCAACAATGTATATGTAAAATGCTTGCTCATTTACTCTGTCACAGTTTTCTTCTCCGTTGCTCAAGTGTAGCCTTATCACAAAAGACAATTTTATATTCTTCCCAACACACTGTTTTCCAAGATCTCTCAATGCTGACTTGTCACAGTCCTCAGATTGCATTGAGGAATGCCTGTCCCTGATGGCCTCCTGTTCCCTGTGTGAAGATATCCATTAACACCCAAACTGAAGATCTGGAATATATTTCTTAGAATTGTTTAGATTGGCAAAAACCCTTAAGACCATGAAGTTCATCCATAAAAGCATAGTGATCTCTTACGGCAAAGAACAAATTCCACAACATTTCAGGCCTCCTTATGTCTGAAGGTTTACAAACCACAATTTCAAATGCACTCCTGTTACTTCTGAACACAAAGGCACACAGGTTTTTCTTTTAAATTCCATCATTTATGTGAATAGATGATTCAGGGAGTGTTTGACTTCAGCAGTGACTGCATTTTTACGCTTCCCTATCTCCAATTCATGTTCAAAAGAGGAAAGAAATGGAACCGCTGGCAAATAAGATGTGTTAGAGGTATTGTTTACCACAAAGTTGAAGGCTGGACTGTGGAAACACTGGCAGCTCCTATCTAACTTTTTGTGATCAGTAAACTACCCATTCTAAATACAACTTCAGAAAGGAAAAAAAAATTGAGGAACAATTCAAAGGTGGTTTCTAGAGACAGAGAAGAAGTCAGATTCCATTCACTCATCTAAAAAAAGGCTTCTAACCATTCCCTCCTGGCCTTGAAAAGTTTCTTGATATCCCATTCGCTTCTTTGACATCTGAGCCAAGTCCCCCAGACTACACCCACCACAGGAAGAGGTTTCAGTGCTGTGAGCTCGGTTCAGGACGGATCAGGACAGTTTCTCTGTTTTGCTTTGTTAACGTGATAAAACACAGAGGGAACAGCCAGCAGGAGGATGTGCTTCATCCTCCAGCCACCTCATTTCATGAAGTTTAGTCAGCAGCTGCATCAGAGCCATTTTAATTAAATAGGTCACTAAAGGATCTTCCTTTTACCTTGAAAAAGATGTGGTCAGGACTTTACCTGAGCTGAAAGGTTTGAATTTCATTAGGACTTTAAAGTGGGTTGTATTTTTTTCCCTATCCAAATACAACTAGCACCCATTTTTCAGCACATCAATACAGCTATTTGCATAAAGTATCGATTAGGAGTCATTACAATGGCAAAACGTTAATTACACCAATTAATTCCCAATCTGTTTGTACCTTAAGCTTTTTTGTGTTCAGCACAGAAGGTTAAAGCAAGAGTGAATCAGTCTTAGCTTTTCTCTGGGGACAACTTTTTAGACATCCTGTAAATACCGAATCCTCTGTATGAACAGCCTTTTTCTCCTGGTTGTTTCATAATTCCCCATACTATTTCAAACCCTTGGTTACTCATCACCAAACTGGTTCCTTGCAGTCATTATAACTTGTCTGTGGGTTTGTAAATAACAGAGAGCAGGAAAATGTCCTGAAGTGCCCCAGCAATCAGATGAAAGACGTGATTTCCGTGGGACTGGTACAAACTCAGAGTGCTGAGCAGCTCTGAAAAGTCGTCTCTTAACAATTTTATTGATCTGATTCCATTCCCCATCTTCCCTTCTACAGAAAATTTTAGGTAATCAATTTGTGAAGATACCTCTATTCCTGCAACATCTGTCCTGCTCCCAAGGATGGCTGTATCAAGCTCACTCTAAGTACTTCAACCCAGTACCATCACATCATTTTTGAGGGTGTAAGCAGGCCTCTTACTCTTATTGTCCAAGAAAAACAAAACAACTGCCATGTCCATATTTTCACCTCTTCCTTCTTGTCTCCCTCTAACAAACCAAGCAATTTGGTTTCCCCCTTAACCTATTAAAAACCTCTAAAAACAAACAAAAAAAAAGGCAAAACCAATCCTTTTCTCTGTTGACTGGCACAGCTGCTTCACTAAAACTGCCTTTGGCTTGAGACCTTTGAAGGGAAAGACAATCTAGGTTGTTTGTATATAACTCAGTCACAGCTCTCAGTTGACCATAATGATGAGGATAAGTGGGAAGAGAATTTTGCATTTTCTTTGTACTGTTAGGTACAACAAAGTTCACATTAATGCGATAATGTCAAATCCACTAAGTATGTGCAACAAAGGAAATTATATCTATAAAAACTTATTCAATGCCTAAGGAAAAAATTACTTTGCACTATACAGACATATCCAGGAGCAGCATGCAAAGAGTGTGCATTCTCTGGAGGCAGATTTTAAGGTACAATAGTACTTCTTATGAGATGAAAGTTGGTGCCATGTGGGCACAGACAATGAGTCCACTTTCCCAACCCTTTGCATAAGTTGCCAGTAAAGAATTATTACATTTTTACAAAAGATTTCTTGGATCTAAACACTTGGCATGCAGTATTTAAAGTAGTGTGATAAAGCTCTGCTTTAAGTGATGATATTGCCTCCAATTAAAACATTTAGCTGACTGCTGAATCATTCAGTCCTGATGGCTGCAGTGCACAGTTTCAAACAGAGATTACGTCCAGGTGTTCAAAGACTTGGCCACTACCAGAAGAGAAAATCACTTCAGTGTAATGTGACAGCCACCTCTAAGTCCTGTTATTAATTGCACCCAGAGATCAGCTCATGGAGGGTAACATTCCTGTATCAACATTGCAGAATTTGGAATAAAAAACTTTCACTGAATAATCTATTTCTCCACCAAAAATTAAGTTAGTATTTGCCTTCTCCATGCAGCATATCCACCATTTTAGCAAGACTCATTGCTGATCCCTCAGGCCTTTTGCACATTTAGCTGAGACATTTGGTGTCTGTACAGGTAATTCTCCTCTTAAAGCCACCATAAGAAACTGCAAAGTTGGGAGAAAAGCACCAAAATGAAAGGCAGCCACTGAAGATTTCCAAGATATACAGACAACTTACCTAAACTCAGACTGAGCACCTCTGATTTTCCACTTATTGGTCAATTAGAGAAAATGCCACAGTGAGAGATATTCCTGGAGCTTAAAACAACCTTCTGAGATAATCAGAGCACTGCAAAATTAACTCTACTGAGGAATAGTTTGGACTCTCTGCTAGTGTAATCCAAAGAAGTCAAATATCCTATAAAGTTATGTAATAACAGAACACATGTACAAGTTCATGCAACAAGGAATATAGACAAGTCATCAGTGGAAAACCCTCCTGCCTATATGGCTGATACAACAGGAAAAAGCAGTTTCTATGGGATTCAAGTTCAAAGAGCTTTTTGGGCTTGTTTTTAAACCCAGAAAGAGATTAACAATATCTTTTGTATAAAATCATGGGGTCCTGTCCTAAACTTTGGAAAGCTGGCTCCACACTAAGCTAAGCAGCATTTCCAAGTAAAATTATCTACTGTAATCTATGCATGGTAAAGGCCAGTTTAAAAACAGGGCACGCAAACTGCATCATGCTGGAACTCAGAACTGCCTGACAATTGTAGCTTTTGTAGTAGACCAGAGAATTTTAATAGCTGTAAAGGTAGAGGTGTGATTTTGGGGTCTATTTGTTTGAAGGGTTTTTTAAGGTAAAAATATCTTTGGAGACCACTGTATTAATAATTACAGATATAAAGCAATGATTTTTGATTTTAAAAGACATTTTAAAAAAACACTACACCCACCTTTCCCTCCCTCCTTTTGGAAGGGATTTTGTGGTTCACAGAAACCATCTGGCTACAAGTAATTGAGTGTATAATCCTTTACACTTGCATCCATGCCCTTCCAGCACCATCTCTTTAGAGATGAAAGTCTGGGGATCTGGCTCTAGGCCCAGTCAAAAGGGAAAAAGCAAGTGAATAGAGCTGACAACCACACAGCCTAAGCCTGAGGCTGCATTGACTACTCTTCTATATCTTCTTTTTTATGTTCTTGAAGACCAATGGCAACAGCTGATGAGAACCTCCGAGCCACAGCTCAAATGGCACTGGGAAGAACAGAGAGAACTCAGGCTTGAAAGGCATCTCTGGCCTCCCACACACCCCCAGGGACTGAAAGACCTGGACAGGAATAAAACCTATTCACCGAAGGGTTTTTTCCTTGCTGCACTCCCTTGTTTTCATGGGAAGAGATTATCTGCATGAGGAGTACCCAAAACACCAGACTATAAATATCTTCTCATCACTGGGAATCATCACCATCCATCAGAGGATTATCAGAGACTGGTTTATGAATGAGTCACACTGGAGACCTAATATCATTTACGAGTTAGGGCAGACATGGATATTTCATGCTGGTCAGACAAAAAGAGCATACGATTTTCTGTCATGATCATTTATGAGGTCCTGACCTTAATGCAACCTCTCTTCACAGTGTCTATGACTTGTTTTCCTTGGTAATTCCTGAGAATTAGCTTTTTTGCTTAGCTGTCTAAAGTAATTTTTATCACATGCAAAAGCCTTTACATGAAGCAACAGAACAGCTTTGCTTCTTACCTTTAAAAATATCTCCTTTTTTCCTGCGTATTGATACAATTTCATAGTCAGGACAATTTTACATAAACTATTTTCCACTCCACTGAGTGTTATGTCGCTCTACATGAATATATTTCTTGGTTGATGCTAAGGCAAAATATTGCTGTAAATGCTGTATTTTCATAAATGCTATTCTTTGACTTTTTAATAGACTCATTCCATGCATACTATCAATACCAAGTCTTACTGATGGATCTGTATTAAGCTGCTAACATAATTTCCTCTGTTGTCCCCAGAGCCTCCACATACAAGTCAAAGGGAAAAAAAGATCACTGGCTCCTCTGTATTTCAAGGCAACAAAGTGATCAAGACAGAGAGGAGAATGATTTGAAAAACTCCAGTCAGTAACACAGAAACAGGGAAAAGGAATTTGAGACTTAAAAGTCTAAGTGGGAAACTAGGATTTTTATCTTCTGGTTCATTAATAAAAA
>VYXF01007843.1:387496-397903 GCA_013397295.1 Polioptila caerulea | reverse complement strand
AAAAAAAAAAAAGGAAAAACAGCTACTGAAGTAAAAACAACACAGAACAGCCAAATTCAGAGCCACCTGTAGATATGGGTAAGTTAAATAACAATAAATTAAGGCCAGATCCAGCTGTAAATTTTCAATAGCATATAACATATGAGAAAATCCTATGATTGTAATGCTAATAATGCAGGGGATGAAAGACAGCATGGTTTTACCAAATTTAGACTATGTTTAAGTAACATTTGGCTCACATTAGGGGACACATTTTGTTCTCTTCTGCATTAGTTTAAATCTAAATTCTGAGTAATTGACTCCAGGGTTATATTTCTCTAAAGGAAACTAAAGATCAGTGCTGCCTAGACTTGTGTCTGGAAAAGGCCCAAGAATACCAGCAATAGTATTCTTGTTTCATTCTAGTTTTTCAGCATGTTGGGAGCAATGAAACAAAATGCTATAAATCCAGATGCAGTGACTTTGACTCTTCATTCGCATATAACTAAACCAAATTTTTCCTTGGCTTTTTAGAATTTATGATTACAAATATTTTCCCTTTGACTTTGTCCACTTATTAACTGCCTAGTTATACACTTCCATATACTGTACGTACTCTATGCCTTATCAGTCCCCCTGGCTTTTTAGGGTTCCTGAAACATCACACAAAGATCTCCCTGTTTTTAAAAAGGCATCCATTAACACAGAGGCTGAACTTCTGAGATGCAAGTTTTGTCACTTTCTGAAAATAACAAATTCATAAAACTGTATTTTCAAGTTGGGCTGTATTGTTTTGACCCCCTGCCAAATATGAAATAGCAAACAACACACACTGCTTTTAATCATGTAGATCAGATTTTATAATAAAATAACACAAACTGAAAGTGAATTCATAGACAGTTCTGTCCAGCTTTCTATTTACTCATGAAAATTGTCACACTTTTAATAGCAGTTAAAGTGCTGCAAATGAAACCTCACATCAGGAGTAAAGACCTTGGGAAAAGACTCTGGCCATTTCCTGTTCTATTTTCTTTGAAAGGTTATACCTTCCAGCATAATTCAGGACAAGGAGGGTGTAAGGTAGTTCTGCTTGCAGGAGAGTTCTGCAGCCGGACTTCATACCCAGAGACAACAAAGGCAATAGACTTGCATTCTTTATCTGAGTTACTATGAAAGTCAAATCTCACAATAGGTGAGAGCTAAGTTTCAAGGTGTTCAGATCTCCAGCTGCTTTCAGTGCATGCTACTCAGTGTTTTATACAGACCAGCTGAACACTGGGCCCTCTGTGGCTATCACACACGGGGAGGAGACGAGATGCAGTTGCCACAAAGCAGTCCAAATGCGTTTGATGACACCTATCCATGAAGCTGAGGTCTCCTACAGTTTATTTTTGCAGTCCAACACAGCAGAAAACACCTGACCTTTTGGGAAAGGCTTTGGCCTCTCTCTTTAAAGACTTAATGCAGGGGGTACAGGAGATAAGTTACAATAACAGCAGCAGTCACGGTGTGAGACGTTCCATAAGAACCAATAAGAATTTTATTAAAGCCTCTCATTCATATGAAGTTTGAGACACAGCTTATCATCCTAATTTTGCGTTTTAAAGCTAAGGCTCCACCTCATTAAAAAATCAAGCAAGGGAATCACGTTCGCAAGAAGCATCTGCTTCAGTCTTGGAAGACAAACCAGGAAATCCTTGGGAGTGCATGGAGCTAAAATCAATTTGCATAACATTACCTAGTATGTTGTGTAATTTATTTCTTAAACAACCTTTGCTTCCTTCACTTGCAGCAGAAATGGCAGCTCAGAGGTGTTTGCTGATGGGGTGTTGTTTGAAAGTTCCCTCGTGGTGTTTTGAGGCACAGCTATGTGGCCAAATTGGCCTGAAATGGAGCAGGAGTCATTAACAGTAACCATGCATGCTAATTAGGCAGTCACTGGCACAGAGGCAGTGTATCATCACCTTGACTTCGTGCACAGAAAATTTTTGGCTTTTAAAGCTTAAGGTCTCCATCACCTTACTTCATATTATTTAGAGCTGAAATCTTTACCCTCTAAAACTTTTACTCCCTGAAATCTTTACCCTACTCCTCCTGGAGCTGCAGAGAATCTGAACAGCCTGCTTCCCAGAGAGCATAATTATGTCACTATTAAAGCAATTTATCTTTGAACAGGGTGTGTAAGTGCAGACCATGGGGCACAAGTTGTGACTAGACCTTCAGTGTCATTGTCATATTCAGCCAAGTATGGATCCTAAACAACGCCGCTGCCAAGAATCTGGTCCTAAAATGCTTGAAAGGAGCAGACAGCAAGATGGAATAAAAAAGTTTTATTTCCCTTAGTTTGGCATTAAGGTAATTAGTAGTGGAATACAGGCTTTAATTTTAATATCCACAGTCAAGAAGTGCTGTTAATAAATTAGAAATGAGAAGAGCCTCGAGAATAACAGAAATTTGGAAGAAACTAGATGATCACTAATGTACAGCTGAGTCTGCACCTGAACAAGAGGTTAAGATGTAAAGTGTAATTGCAGTCTGTGATTGCATAAATGAGCAACAGATTTGGATAAGAAAAGCCTTCAAAGCCAAAAGACAAGAAGTCCCAGTATCAGGAAACCAAAATGAAACAAAGGTATACAAATACTAGAAATTAATCTTATTTAAGAACAACATTTGCTAATGGTCAGCATCTATGAGAGGGTTTTTTCACCATTTTAAGCATCTCTTCTAGTAGTTTTGCTGAACAGTAGGATTCTAGATTAATTCCAACCAAAATCTTACATACAAACATCTTTGGATCTTTCCCTTGCCCTATTCATGTAATGCCTGCCTGCATCCATTTGCCTTCAGTTCTGCAGCCATATAGCACTCTGATGTTTCCAAGGCTTTTTTTCCCCCTTTTCTTTCTCTAGACAGGACTGCTGAAAAAAATGCTGCAGGTCATGTTTTCAGCTTTGGTTTATCACTCCTAAACATTTTCCTCCCAGTTGTTTTTAATACATTTAACATGTCTACGCAGGTAAACACATTTACTTTGAATTCTATTTTGCATTGAGTAGTCTCTTCACTGAAATTCTTTCCTCTTTCTCCCTCACTCCACTATTTTATAGCTCTTCAACAATGGTACCTTAAGCAAAACTGAGATTTTTTTTTTCAAGTAATTATTGGCATGTGGTACAGTAGCAAGTCAAAATACAATATAAAATGCAAATGGAACATTACTGCAGAATAAGATAGAGCTTGATTTTCAAATATTGGCTTTCTTTTTTTGCACATGCAATTGTTTGCTAGCACAAGTCTATCACATACAGATGGCTAAATATATGACTGTAACTCAATATCATTTATGGTGGCATATTAGAGACTAGGATGAAATTGTACTCCTAAAGGTCTAACGCAAGCCTCAAAAAACCACAGAATATTTAGAATTAGTACACTTATTTCAGCATGACAAACAATATGCAATGCTATCAGAATGTGTGCTTCTCAAGCCTTACAAGGTGAGTACTCAATCAGAGAAAATCAGGATATGTGCTTGCAAGTTTTCTCCTTCATACACAATACACACACACAGCTTCAGACATGCAAAGAAACTCTATTGTTCATTTGTCTTTTCATCCAGTTTGTTTCCTGGTAATTTTACTTGATTCCTCTTAATTTTTGCACTGGGAGAGAGAGACGGGAAAGACTCGTAAAGAAGATCTTTATAATCCAATCATTGTTATTAGGTTCTGTCATTCTCTCCCCTTTTAATTATTAACAAAAAGAACAGGGTCAAATAATACATTTTGTAATTGAGTAAGCACAAAATACCTCCAGCCTTCCCTAGGCATAAGAAACAGCTGCAAGAAAAGACAACTTATAGGGGGCAAAAGGCTGCTTCCAGGACCCAGGTTTGGTTCTTGGCATTTTCAAAATCAAAAAATACATCTTAAATATTATGGATACATTCAAATAACTCCCCTTGTCACATCTGCCCTAAGCACTATTACCTACAGTATTTATCTGCTTTGTGAGCATCTCTGCAATGTAAGTAATTGTAAAGCAAGCTGGAAACATGACCTCCATCAATCTACAGTACATGCAAATGCTTAATTTAATTTTTCCATCAATTTCCAAATGAATGAGGCTCATTGTATTGAAAAATAAAAACAGCTTGGCCTTTGACTTTGCTGGAGATTACTCTTTCCACATTAATGTCTTCAACAATGGAGTTTCAGGCTTTGCAAGAATGAGATGAAAAATGTTCAGATGATACCCGTTTGATCTTTACACTTTTCCACTCACGCTTGAGGCCAGCAGTGCAGAGATGCATTTAAAGTAAGCACACATTCCAACATCAGCACAGCATACCTCAAGGAGAACTGAAGGCATTGGTGGCAAAAAACTTATTGACATGCATTGTCAAACAAAAAGAAGACTGTACACAAAGATCAGAACCTCGCTCGCAGTGTGCACAGCCTACATAATACATCGGTAGCCTCGTCTCCCGTGCTAACAAGTTTTTCATATTTAGTGTTCCTGAGAAGAACCATTTAATTAAGCACAGAGATTGAGAGAGGCTGCTCACTACGATTTGAATTTCATTCTGTTTTGCATCCCTTGTCAATGAACATAAATTGCAGAGCTATTAAAGATAGAACTCAGTCAAAGTTTCACACTGCTTAAGTAAAGCAAAAGGGAATTTAACAATACACATATTGGCATTGCAATCAGCCAGGATGTATGACTGCAGCATACAGTCATATGTGCTAGGCTTAATCAAACTAATTTAATCAACAGAAGGGAAGACAGAGTAGAAGAGGTTTATTGCAAGCTGAGGGTGAGCAGTGAGCCTGCAGAGCTCAGCCCTGCTCTCATCCCTCCCTCCCTTCCCAATACTGGTTGTCAGAGATGGTTGCAACACCTCAGTCCCTAGGGAGGTTCTGTGCCCTCCACAGAGTGGGGAGGGGGCAGGCAGGCACAAGAGGCTAATTGATATCAGCTGGCAAGATGTTTGCTGGCCAGGTTGGGAAGCCCATGTCCCAAAATCACCTGCTAACATATGCCTTCCATCAGAGCAAACAGGAGGTGATGCAGGAGTCCGTGTTTGGCTCAGTGCTAGAGCTTCTCACACTGGGAATTTCCACCCAGCCAGGTGACAGATTTAATTCCTTTGTGTTCATCAGCTTGTGCAAAGCATGTCATTACATTCAAATTCTATTCCATGAAGACGAAATGCACCACATTTACTCAACAAAGGAGAAAAAAGCCTTCATGTTAAAGGACAGATAAAAGGAATGGATGTATCTCCAACAGTGCTAGCATCTGGAGGCATTACTATTTTAATATCTCTTTTCACATGAAGTGTTTTATTTTAAAAATGGGTTTCTTTCTCACCTCCATAAAAACAAACAACATAACGTAGCAAAGCATTTTTACAGCCTCGCTGTTAATCACATATTTCAGAATAGTAAATGACATTCAGGAATGAGCCTGGCCCCAGTGGTGGTCAACAGCAGATGGGAGGGTAACAGATTCTACCCACAATGTCACATCAGAAAATGGCAAAGTAAGTACATGTGAAAAGCTAAAAGGCAGCCCTGAAGGCAATGATGGAAGGCTCTGGATGTTATGTGGTGAAACGCCACAAATCTCTTGAAGTTTTAGTTCCAAATTTAAACTCAAAGTTTCTCCAAGAACTTAGAGAACCTAACTTAAATCTTTCCTCTCTTGGGAAGGGAACCAAATTCAAACACAGGGAAAGAACATTGTGTCAGCTTTCCCAGATGAACACATCTTCCTTGGCCTTAGGAATCTGGCAGGCAAAGCTTCAGGTATAATCAATTTATGCAGCTCTGGCTTTTACTCATTATCAGACTATTATTCTCCTTCATTGCCCACCATATCTTTGTTTTAATGTCAGAATCCCCTACAGAAAGCATCAAACTGAGGACAATGTCTATGGACCACATCTTTCTAACCTTTCCAGGACATACTAGACAGCTGCCCAGCAAGTTGTGACCACAGAGAACAAATGTAAAAGTTACTCTGCACAAAGCCTTTCCATCAAAATTATTTCTTTAAGGGCATAAAGAAGAGCTAGGAATTGCCTCAGTTTCATCAAAAACCAGAAGTATTTTCTAATATTTTTAAGGAAAAACAACAAAAAATATTAAGTGAGAACTTTCATTTCCTTTTTTTAATTTTTTTTAAACAAACCATTGCTTCATTTGCCTGCCTAAGCTCCAAACAAAACCATCCCAATTCTATATATTCTCAAGTTAAGCATAAGGCTGCATACCTTCACCCATTTTTGCTACTCAGACTTTCCTCCACTACGTCTCACACTCCTCAATAAAATTTAATTTTCTGATGGGCAGTACAAACCTACACAGCACCAAGGCAGGATCAGCATGGTTTTCACAAGTAACAGGTTTCTACTGGGAAATATATTGTTTGAAACTCAAACAACATCAGGGCATAAAGCAAAACTCACTTCAACTCAATTCAATCAATTTAGGCCCCTCAAAGACAAAACTTAAAAATCCTTTTAACAATCCCTCTGCCTTTCTGGTCTGTAGTTGTTCTAGACTCTATAAAGACATCCAAGTGAAATTCCTGAACCTGCTGGCTGTGAACTGGCTGCTTTGTTCTAGTCATGGTTAGCTGGTTTGTCTCCCTGTGCTGTTCTCACTGCTTCCATGAAGAAGTTTTCAGATCTGTTACCAACATTATAGGTCAATAACTAATGTCAGGGTGGCCAGCAAGAAACCTGAGAAGCCTTGCAATATGAAGGTCTCTAATTTTCACTACACTGTTCCACTGGCAGTGACTCAACACTAAATTCATGATAGCAACAAGGGGAGTGGATATTAGTTACAACTTCTTTACCAAAATTATTATTCCTTCTTTACTTAATGTAATCCATTAAGATATCACCTTTCCTTAACAAGAATTACTGCATATTGTCTCAAGAAACTTTTCAAGTTACACCTGAATTTATGGGTGTAGAGTGATAAAAACTAATTCATCATCTGTGCTCTTTTCTCTCTTCTGGGAATTGAAAATATTTAAAACATATTTTTGTTCCCAAGACTGAGAAAACCTGCGGATTCCTCTCTCTTTTTATTCAAAGCATCTCTCAAACAACATTTGAGTACATTCTATTTTCTGCACTGAGAGCAACTGGTCGTGTCATATTAGACAGTTTTGAAATAATATAAATCATAAAAAATCAGCAGAAAGGGCTGCAACAATGTTTTCTATTACTTTGCCAAAAATAGCAACCATTTTATTTGTCACTGCAAAGCTCTTCACTTAGAAATGTAAAGTATAAAGCACAGAGCCCTGAATCAAATAAAACAAGTTCTGAATAGTCTTTTTCTAATGTTTAATAAGGCTGGATTTATAATATCGTTTTACCAAATGCAATTCACTTCTTAATTAGGCAAACTGAACACTCCTAGTTAAGAAGTGGCCAGTTAATGTCAGCCCTATTTGCTTTTATTTAGAGTCTTTTATCTGTAGCTTTGCTTTGGCTAGGTAAACTCCAAAGGCTTCATATTGGTGTTTTTTCCTCATTTTTTTTTCACTCCCACTAAAGTAAAAGATGACAGGTAATAATATAATGTGTGGTAGAAGGAGAAATGCTGACAGACATTGTGTTACTTTGCTTCAATTAGGCTCTAATTACTTCTTCTCTTCAATTAGAAAATCACATGAAGCAATTATGCCAGATAATATGTGCTTATCCTATTCAAACTGCACAATGGGTAAGGTCTATTCACATTGATTATCTTCAATTTATGCTTTTAGCCTTTTTTTCCTCTACTGTCTGCATGGGCCATTACAGTTTTAAAGTGGAAGCTCTTAAGCAGTTCTCAGTATTATGATATCATTCATTACAATTGTTATGTTTTGGTGGAAGAAAAATTTTGATGCCTTGAATGCAGAGAGGAAAATCTCTTTGGATTGAATGTATTCCAATTGTGCTAGTTTGGATAACAATATTCCTGTGGTCTTTTAAATAAATGTAATACAATGTGATCTACTGTTAATGGACAGAGCTGAGGGAAACAGCTGGTTCTCTGGGAACAAAGATTTCAAAACCAGACACAGGGTACTGAACACAAGAATTTCTCATACATTATCAGTCCAGGGGTGTCAGGCCTCATTTGTGAATGATCTTCAGAGTGGAAGGCAATCAGCAAAAGCAAAGGGACAACCTTAAAAAGCTAGAAGCTGAGAAGCCACAACAATATTTTCCTGCTAAAGAAATGGAGGAGGAACATTATGTGAATCCTCACCAGTTACAGAACAGTTCAACAGACCTGGATGAGCAGAAAATGCTAGGAAACAACACTGAACACTGGAGGCAACTTGCACTATTTCACCTCTCCTTCTCTAAGGGGTTCTGCTCACACAGGGTTTTATCTATCCTTGTGTTCAGCTGGGGAATTAAGTCCTTTTTGTTCTCCAAGGATTAAATACAGAACGCAAGCTTTGCTGTCCAGCTCTCTCCAGAGATGGGCAAACACCAGGCAAGCTTCAGCTGATTCCACGTGACACCTATCTCAATCTTGCCTGCTTAGAACACACAAACTGGTTTGTTTGAATAGAATTGATGTGCAAAGAGGAGGTTCTGATCATAGAATCATTAGGTTGGAAAATACCTCTGAGATTATCAAGTCTAATCAATCCCCCCCATTACAATTCTATCAAAAAATTATAATTGGACAAACTGAAACTAATTTATGGTACAATTGCACCTCCTCATGCTTATCCTGGCTGTTTTAATGAAACCACAAAGACTGATCTGTGTATATGACAAACATGAATGTATAAGTTACAAAACTGCACTCTTTTTTTACATACATACCATAAAAAAAGCTGCTCAGGAACAGTAAAATCCTACTGTAGTGAAATAAAAACAAGACAGAAACTGAAGAGTTAAACAAAGGCAAGTTATTTTGTATAATGTCATGAACATGAAATGTGTATTTGTCAAAATGTAATTACAAAGAACTCTCCACATTACATGATATAATGAGTGTCGTAATGGAAGTTCAAACATCACAGGGAAAATAGTTACCTGTGACAGACAGAATCATTTTTCAAGGAATTGTAACAAAAAGATGTAAAAATTGAAATGTTTGTGAGACTGCACTATTCTAAGAATTTATTACAGAATTACATACATTTTAGGTAAGACAAGTCTGTATAAACAAAAAAAACAGATTTTGCTAGCAATATTCTCAGCAATCAAAATGCTCTGGAAAGCTCAGCTCTGAAATTTCCCCTTCCTCCATCCCACATGATTTTGAAGTCCAGATCTAGGTCCTGACTAAAGTCAAGGTCTCACAATAACCTGCTCTCTCCAACAGCATAAGGGAAAGCAGCCAAGTAAGACAGTTTTCTCAGAAAATTTTTACAGTGTCAGAGATTAAAAAAAAGTTTAATATCAGATGCCAAGAGACTTCCAGTCCATCTGCCAGATCAAAGACTGGAGCAGGTGTAAATGAGGACCAAAACTTTTGGAAGATGATGTGAGCAGAAGTATTTCTCATCAGAATCTTCCTTCCACCACTCAAAATTCAGTAACATTCACAGAGTTTTACTGAAGTTCAAGAACACTTGTCTAGCATTTTGGAGCTATAGAAGTGACAGAGAAACAGAAGTTAAATTTTTTAAGATGCTTTTTGCACTCAAAGAAAAAAAATTGAACAGATTTGTTTCAAAGACGAGACTCATTTCTCAATGGCTCACACCTCTTCTTTTGATAGACATCAAATGTGCCAACTTGACTGGAGTGACTACAAAACCTTTAGAACCACTTGCACAGACTGAATCAATTTCATTGCCCCATGTCCTCTTATTGACAAGAGTCAGCTGATGTGAATTATCCTTAAAAGTGCCAGCTGGACAAGCCAGTTGGTTCTGTCTGGGTTTGGACACACTGGCTGGGAATACCCTAAGGTCATTATTTGTTTTAGATACGAAGGCTACTAGGCCACATGAAACTGGTAAAGTTATTTGTCTCACCCCATGCAAAGCAAACCACCTAAAAGTAACAACTTACACTCTCTGTCATTATTCCGGCTTTTATCCAGAAGTAGAAATATCAGTACCAACAGTTCTGTGTGTAGGTTACTTTATTGCTAAGGAGAAGGAATCCTCTCTAATCCAAAGGGCTGAATTAGTGGGGAGGTCACACAAAAAGGGCTTCCAGTGAGCTCACACATGCTCGTGCCTTAACAGAACCAAAATTTCTGTTTATGTCTCTTCAGCAGTATTAGGTGCTCTCCAGTTGGTAAGAAGGAGGAGGAATAAAATTAAACCTTGCTCATACTTGCAAATATTTTGTAGCAGGTACGCAACAGCAAAAAAATGAGGCCAGAGACATGAGGAAGCAATTCAGCAAGGAAAAAGTCACCATGCACACAAAAA
>VYXF01007843.1:307742-387467 GCA_013397295.1 Polioptila caerulea | reverse complement strand
TGTATCCAAGTCACTGCATACCAACAAAAAAAAACCACCAAACAAAAAAAAAAAAAAAAAAAAAAAAAAAGGGGGAAGAAAACGCAGAGTTTAAAATGCATGTATGCAAATTCATGCTCTCTTGGGTATTCGTAACAGTTTGAAGCGAAATGCAGTTTATGAGCATGAAGCATTCTCATGGTTGGTTTAAACTACTGTAAATTGCACTGCATTTTCCCCTTATAAATACTACTTAAAAACAATTATGACCCAAAAGTAGATGCTTTTACTTGAAATATTACTCATTATGGGAAGCACTATATCTTTATCATTTACCTCAAAGTGTCAGGAACAGATTGCAGGAAAGGCAGAACTGAAATATTTTTCCTGTGAAGAGAATTCAAGTACATCAAGTCCCTTCCCAGATACAGAATGTATGGCATCAGAAAAACTTTTACATGCAAATGGAAACAAACACAGGGAAGCCAAAAGGGATCCAAGCAGCATAGCAGGGGAGCAGATCCAAAAGAAGCAGAAGACAAGACCCATAAGTTTACAGCCTATAGTACTTCCTAGTTTTAGGTATGAAAAAGTTTTGAAAGACTTGAGCTTTAAATTTTCAACTTAAATGAAAACTTAGTTATGCTAAGAAGTCAGCTTTGAAACGGAGTACTTGAAACTAGTTTTAGCACTAAAAGGAAAATAGGTTGATGCAATTCACTGGAGAAAAATAGGACTTTTCTCTGTAGACAAATTTTGCAGTGATCAATCACTCTAATAAAGTATCAGCTCTGGTATGGAGGACTCATGTTTAACAATTATAATTATGGAACCATATCAGTGATGAATACTCTGTGTTGTGAATACAATAGTATTGTATTTTTAGACCACTGTATAATTTCTGGGCACACTTTGATGATTTTGCTGGCTACTCACCTATTTTATAAATCAGCAGGAGACTTGACAAGATTAGAAAAAAAGGTTTCTTTCTCCCTAGATTTATATATGCTCCGTTATATTCATTGTTGTGCTGTTCTGAACAACTTACTCATTGATTTATGGTATGTGCTCTATAAAACCTTTTTCATGTTTCTATGTGCCCTGCATGTATCTCTCACTTAAATAAAAAAGTAAAAATTCGAGAACATTTTCAGAAATTAAACTCAGCATCAAAAAAAGTAATATAAATTATCTTTTTTTTAATAAATGTATACACACATCTATTTTTTCCTTATTCTTCATCCTTAAGGAAGTAAAGGAAACATCAATGGCTTACATGATGTCTCAACAGAAAAAGAAGCAAAAGAAAATTTTTAAAATAACAAGAAGAGGCTCATGCTTTCAGCAGGACAAAAATTTTCTATGTGTCTCCATTCTTCAGTTTTGCCCTCAGTCTTTCTCACTGAAAACATCTCAGGTTGTCCATAACCTCTACTCTCAAAGGGAGAAATTACAAAAAATGATGTATGCCCATCATTTTAAACAGCCTTAGGGTATTAAGCCAAATTGAACATATATCCATATGTCTTAGAACTTTTGGATCTCTGGCCTTGGTTACTGGAAAGGCCAAGGGCTTCCCCCTCTTCTAACCCCCTTCTTGGAAAAGGGGACACTGGAAATGAGCCATTATAATCCTCCCTCTCTCCCAGGATTAGGTCAGACTTTTTCCTCTGCCTCACTGTACTGCCCTTTGTCTCACACTTGTTTTCCTTTCTTACCCCTGAAAGGCATCTGAAAGTTAAATATTGGGAAGAAGAAATGCACTGTTAGTAAATTGGAAAGGAAATAACACTCATGTTCTTTCATGATTGTATTCAGCCTAATGGCTTAAAGCAGGTGCCAATGCCATACACCATTCATTCCCACATCCATCTAAAGTATTATAAGTGCTTTTGAAAAAAAAAAAATACACTTAATTCATTAAATAACTTTCTATATTTCTGGGCATTTAGCCTAACCAGCCCTTAGTGCTATTGCAATGCAAGTAATAAATAATAATTCCCTCTACACTGACTAAGAAAATAATTGTTCCCATTTCATAGGTAAAAAAAAAAAAAAAACCAAACCAAAAACATTTCCCAGATTCCCCAGAAAGTGTCCTTGAGCCTGCCAAGTGCCACAGCCAC
The DNA here is from genome assembly GCA_013397295.1 of Polioptila caerulea. Lineage (NCBI taxonomy): Eukaryota > Metazoa > Chordata > Aves > Passeriformes > Certhiidae > Polioptila > Polioptila caerulea. The sequence continues at coordinate 385,362 of VYXF01007843.1, read as the reverse complement.
AAGATTGCTTTACTTCTTTTTAAGGCATCAGGTGACTTCCTGAATTCCATTGGAAATAGGGCATGTTACAGAATGGAGACCCAGGGAAAAACCAGGCAGATTTCCAGAAGACTCTGTTCCTAAGTGCTCTTTGACTGGACCAGCAATTTTAGGGAGTGCTTCTAAGATTACACATCTGATGCTTGGAGCAGAAGGCCAGAATCTCCCTTGTAGTGCTCCTTGACTGGAAATTTGAAAGATGTGGGAGTAGGAGCAAGGGAGGATGCACCATAACCCACAAGTAACACTACATGTTTGACCTTCTTCACTGTAACAGCAGAGGCAGCTTTGGAGAACCCCAACTTTCATCCCTGTAAAAATGCAGTCTAAGCCAACAAAGATTCAGGGTACCCTGGATATCAGAGCAGCTGGGAGCCAGATGAGGGAGCAGGAAAACCACAGCCAGAAGACAATGCTGAGAGGAAGCTATTAGTATGGAAGAGGGTTCCAATACCCTCAAATACCACCTTTCAAAGGCATTCAATATGTAGAAATTCAAAGTCAGGTTGAAAAAAAAAAATAAATGCATCAGATTTCGCACATAATGAAGTGGATTTTAGGTTCACCTCATCAGTGCAAAAAAAAGAGCCCAGCAGTACTGCCAGTGTGACATACCCCACAGAGACAGAGCAGAACATGCTGGGAACATCTTGTCTCAGAACACAGACAAGGAAATGTCATACATCCCAAACACAGCATTGACCACATCCCCAGCATATTCCACAGGCTCTGCACCTCTCCATTCTGCATTCACCATCCCTCATCTATTTCAGCATGGTGCTTGCAATGCAAACATCAACACTGTCTCATGGAAATGGCTCTGCCAGGCTCTGGATGGCAGAAACCAACTGCACCCTTCCAGCCTGCTCCCAGCCACCTGTGTCTGCTGCATTGTGTCCCAAAGCAGCGCTGTGCCCAGCAGGATCACCAACCAGCAAACTCCAATGCAGCCCTGGCCAGCATGCCCATCTCCCTCATGAACCAGAGCTGAGGAATACAAAACTGTAGACAGTGGGTATTTTGAGAAAATGCCTAATGGAAGTTACCCAGGGAGGTGGATCTGACTTTATAACAAAGAGACATGTACCAATTTGAGTTCAAGTCCAATTCCCAGAATGGCATTATCTGTGTAGTGTTAATTCTTTCTTATTCAAAAGATTGCTAACTGTTCATATCTGCACAAATGTGTTCATGCTTCATTCATTCCAAGTCAATAATAATGGATTCTTACTATTGATTATACATGAGCCTTTTTGTCCCATCATAATGAAATTTTAATGTTGATGGTCCCCAAACTATTATTTCAACCTAATAACAGTGAGGCTTGACAATTACCTCGCTCTGTGAATTGCAGATAGAACTAATAAGGTCATTCTTAATAACTTTTTGTTTACCTGACATTTGGTAATTTTATAGTTATTATGTATTATTTTAAAGTCAGAGGATTGTTTTGCAAAGAAATGTTGTCTCCCCATGGAATAAAATACAATTCTGCCTGGAGAAAGCCTGCTCCCTGACCTACCGTGCAGCACTTGCTGCCATTTACCTGAGGCCCAAGGCAGAGAAGCAGTTCCATGTTTGCAGTTCAAAAACATGATAGCAAAAGAGAAAAAGAAATTGCAAGAAGCTTAACATTTTAGAAAAATCAGTAAGGAAAAGCTTAATCTAAGAAATGGCAAGGATAGGCCATCTAGTGACAAAGTATTAGCCTGATTTAGTGAGCTGGAGGGTGTTTCAATCGCAGCACTGCTGTGGGACTGTCCTCGGGAGATTTCTCCCGGGGATCTTTGCTGGGATAACCAAGCACCCCCCATCACTGGCATACCATAGCAGAGATTTTTTGGCATAGGGAGCAGAGATTTTTGTTCCCAAACCCATCTCTTCCCCTCCTGGCACTGCTCAGTGCCCAGCCTGTCCCCTCACTCCATGCCTGCCCTGCTAACAGGCAGCCCCGCTGCCATCAGAGCAGCTCCTAAAGCAGCACAACAAAAACAAAACCAAACCCTTGCTTCCTCAGAGCACACCTTTCCCTCCAAAACCAGGCTGCTCCAACACTTCTGACCCTTTAAATGGCTGCAGAAGTGCTGTCAGCCCATGCTGTGCACAAGATGCCCTCCCCTAGGCACCGACAGCTCGTGTGTCTCTATAGAAACTTCCAGAGCTGGGCAGAGCCCTCAAGCTGCCCGGGAAGCAGCTGCCAGGCCCCAGAAATAGCCCTTTCCACCCAAAAGGAAAAATATTGGCCCTAGGGGTACATTTAGAGAGGGAAAGTGGGAGAAACTAGCAGTAAGGAGACTAATAGAAAGTTTCAGCAGCAGCTCCATCCTGGCCAGAAGACCACCAGCCTGTTGGGGAGAGAGTGGGGAGAGAAACAGCAACTGCAGGAGGGCTCCCAGTCCAGCCAGGCACGGAAAACAAGCAAATAGGATTTGAAGGGATGTTACTGGAGTAAATCCATGTGTAAGCAGCCTCAATTTTAGTAGGTTAACAACGTGTGTAAGCACAGTAATAACCTGAGCTGAGGTACCCTCCCAGGACTGGGTTTCCACACACCACACCCCTCAACTCAGACACATCCACAACTTGGAATTTTGCCACCAAAAAAACCCCACAATCCTGGGTACAGAGCTATCTGTGAAGCAAGGGCAAAGTCCTTATGGATATTTCAGTTTAGGAAAAATTATATTACATGGCACAGCCTTTTCTGCTTGTTCTGGTCCCTCTGCTGATGGCAGGTTGGCTGAATCAAGGAATGTGGCTATTAAAAAATCTGGGGAACAATTAAGTATTCTGGTGAGAAAGCTGGCAGATAGAATTCCCCAATTCCGTGCTTTTTCCAAAGAAATGGCCACACCTGCTTGAAGGAAGCAGCTGTGCCTGCCCTCTTCACCATGACAGTGGCACAATTGCCTGGCCTCACCCTGGTGCTCAAGATCAACAAAGGAGAAGGAGCATTAACACTTTTAATAAACACAATTTCCGCAGCAGGAGAAAGAAAAGAATAAGCAATGGTAATCACCAAGATATATCAAAGCTAAGACCACTTTTTGTTGTCCAGTCCCTTGCATGCCATCTCTTGATTAACCAGCTTTTTTTAGTACTACGAAGATCCAGAATACAACAGGGATACAAATGCTGGGAATAGCTATTTGCAATCATTACAACCTGTTTCCAATTACTACATTCCCCAGATATAATGAAATAGTCAGAGTTTGGTTTAAAGTCACATTCAGACCAAGGCAGGCAATTTTACATGGTTAAAGAATGAATTTCAGAAGGGAAAAAGCAAGTATTGAGTCTGTCCTTGGGCTTGCTGGACAGTTGCATCCACTTCCACTGCTTCAATATGTGGCAGTGGTTATTAAAGTGACAAGGCAGGGTGTACTTTTCCCCAGACTCTTTTTTCATTGCTTTGATTTCCAATGGCTCTTTCACATTTCTTTCATTGAAGGGTTTGAAACCTAGGCAATAACCACTGTGAGGAAGCTGGACCCACCATTATATTCTGAAATTCCTACCAAAGAATTTTTAGGTTCCTTGGCTAAAAATTTGCAGGAAATACTTAGAACAGAGAAAAAAACATCCACACATATTAATATTTCTGGTGTAAATCTACTTTTTCTGTTAATTAAAATGTCCCTGACTTCAAAAACATTTATTTTCCACTCCTTGAAGAACAAAACAGACATGTTTATCTTTCTACAACACAAACTTAAAGTCTTTTTTAGAAGAACAACCCTGATTCTATGATCAGCTTTGATTTTGCAGGAAGCCTCAGTTCTGCTAGAGCAGTTGCAAAGTTGCAGTTGTTAAAGTACTGGCATTTGCCTTGGTGGAAAGATAACACGGAACCTTTGCACCCAGTCTTCCAAGCATGCCAAGGGAAGAAAGTCACACTGGTACCTTCCTGGGACAGAAATCCACACACATCTTGCAAATCAGGGATTGAAAAGGAAAGAGTTTAAATTTCAAGCCTCTCTTTATTTTCTAATTTAGAGAAAGCTGTCCAAAGCTCTTATTTTCAGGCTTTGTAGAGCGTTTTTGCTGTTTCTGTCTACAAACTTTTCCCAGGTCTACATTCCTGCTGACAAAAATTTACGTGCATTGTGATAGGACACCATACTGTACAAAATCACCTAGACTTGTCCCAAAAATGAGGGGAGAGTTCTTGAAGACAAGAGAGATAGCCTCAGTTTCTGATGCTGATGCTGCAGATGTGTACAGGGAAAGAGAAATAAGCGTCCTGCATATGGAAATTCGTGTTATATTTCTGATTTCCCCACCTCTCCAACTCATTTCTTCTCATGCCCATAAATAACACAGGTTTTGCCATTGCTGCTCAGGCTGTGTTCAGGGCAAGAAGGGAAAGAAAGCAGAAGTCTCCCAAAAAAATGAACTCAAGAGCTCCTGGTTTCTGAAGAATGCAAACTTTATTGTAAAAAAAAAAAAAAAAAACCAAACCAAAAAACTTAAAACAAAAAACAAAATTAAAAACAAAGAAACCCAAATGAACACAAAAAAATGCAAAAAACACACAAAGGAAAAAAATAAAAGCAAACAGAAAAACCAAATAAAGCCTTCACCATGCAGCAGAAACATTAAGTTTGTTAGGAAGCAGCAAATCAGTGTATGCCACACAGGAAATACTTCCTTTTTCATACATAAAAAGTTTCTTTCACATTTCTTAAAAATATAAACAGAATTTATAGAAACAAAATGAGCTTTCTGAGCACTACTCTCACTACAATCTGTGAAAGCTGTAACATACACAAATTATAGACAGTTCTTTATATATGTACAATATCACAGACAAAAGAATTAGAAAAACCCCTCAATTCATGTATTGTTGTCCAGATTTCTGAACCCTTTTTTTCCTAAATTTTTTTGGAATGCATATGCTGGAAGATTCTTTTTTTCTTGTTTGTTTTTAAAAGCTGTTTGCAATCAATTTCAGAGCCTCCAGGAGCATCATTTCATGCAAAAGTCCAGATACAGACACTCCATTTACGATACATGAGAGATCAATATATAAATAAGAGCAAAATCAGAGCTGGTTAATTATTACCATTGACAGAACAAATGGAAAGGAAGAGGAAACACCACCATCCAACCAATACCAATGCCATGCAAGAGCAAAAATCACTTCCAACAGCAACCATTGAACATGCAGTGGGCAAGACATGCAGGCATAGCACAGAGCTTATAGAAACAGAGTCCACCACATCAAATCTGCTCCGACTGTAATGACAGCAAAGTGCCTCAGACACTGTCTAATCAATAGCTCTGCTCTCCTACAAGCACACTCTCTGCTAAAGCAGACTTCTTAGAAATAAATAGATGTTTAATGCATTGCAGTAAGGGTAAATGCAACCACCTTAATAAACACACTTATTCCCTCTTTAAAGAAAAAATGTAGCAAGAGAAAAAAGCCCACTCATCAAACTCAGAAGAAGTTTCCTCCACAGCATTTGCATGAGGGGAAGTCTGCTGCTGCTCTTATTAGAGAGTCCCTAATTAAAGGCTCACACATTCCTACGTCAAATTAACAAGGTACATTTTGCTTCTCCTAAAAGCTGTCCAAAGTTTCAGCTATGTGAAAAATTCTCACTTTACTGATTACATGGGTTTTACAAAAATTAGAAAATTGTCTTGGGCTTGGGTAGAAGCCCAATCTGCCAGAGAGATGTGCACCATCCACTGCCTGCCCTGTGTCTGCTCACGCTGCAGTCTGCTCTAATAACCTCTAGACACTGGGAAAATGTCATTAGAATAACCACAGCTCCTTTAAACATGCAAAATTCATGCCACCTCCTGCACTTTTAGGGAAATATACAAGCTAGTATGCAAAAAAAAAAAAAAAAAAAAATTAATTGGGGATTAACACTGAGAAATTCTGATAGCAGTGGTGCTAAGAGGAACCAGAACTCAAATTTCAGCTGGCATTCTGCAGTGTAGTTCTTGAGGATCCCAGGTTTTGGCCTCACAGCAAGATTGCCCATTAATTCACTTTACAGCTGGTCTGTAACACTATATTTTAGTCATTTATATAGCAGTTTGAGCACAGTATCGGGAAAGGATAATAGAAGGACAGAGCAATAAAACAAAGTATAACAATTAGCAGTGTCAAAAACGGTGAGCCAATGACTGGTGGCCCTGAGGGACGGCAAAATACTGAGCTGATATGAAAAGCCATCAAATCTATGGATGAAATACTGTTAAGAAGTTGAGATAAGAGTCATTAAAACAAAATCTTAAGGTACAAAGACCAGCAGATTAATGAAAGGAGAAAGAGCCAAATGATTGGGTTAAAATGTTTCGTAAGCAATTTGCAAGTAGCAGTTAAAGGAATTTGAAAATAATTAAAGAATTTAAGAAAAGATCCCAGGGTGAAGATTAAGAAAATCTGTTACAGTTTGGACAGTTGTTTGGATGGAAAATCAGAAATTGTCACTAAAATATAAAGATTTTTTTTTAAAAGAGTGTCTTAGGGCTCAGAAAACACATTGGGTGTTCAGCTTCAAGGCCTGCCACAGATCTGCATGGCCATGGTCACATCACACTTTCATGTTCAGCTCCTACCTTACAAAAGAGAGATGCCAATGCTTCCATTCCAATTGACATTTAGATCATAAGATAGCTCTGGATGTGCATCCACATACTACCACAGCAGCAGCTGTGGCACAGGCCTCATTTTAGGTGGGACAGTTTGTGAGCAAATACCTAGAAATCCTCTAAAAAGTGAGAAGGATTTGAAATGTGTGAAGGAAGAAAGAACACTAAATAAATAGATTAATTTAAAGATGGTTGAGGAAATGAGTATGTGAATTGCAATGGAAATAACACTGATTTAAGGGAAAAAAATTCAGGCACTGACCTCCCAGAAGCGAGCAACAGACCCATGTGAGCTTATAGAGTTGTTGCATGGCATTCCCTCCAAGTGAAATTCTACCCGACTTTTGTTTCCTTGGAAGCTACTTTTAGATGAGGCAAAGTTTGAAACTTGACTGTGGTGTTTTATTTATGGAGACATACCTTTAACAAGAACTGACAGGTTCCAAAGATGCACATCCTCATCCCCTGACTCCTATCTGAGCATCAGCTCCCCCAGCCTCCAAAGTTTAAAGAATCCTCCTTCCCCCCTCACAGGTATATCCCTCAGTTCAGCAACAAGCAGGTTTGCCATTTTAATACATTTTAAGAACTTTAGCAAGCACATTCTTTAAATCTGGACAAATCCACCTCCACTCAGCACACCATTACCAGAGCCCTGCTTGCTGTTAAAGACTTGCTAGCTATTAAGATGCTAAGAAAAAGAAATCACTAAGGTGGCTCAGGAAGAACAGGTATCAAGCTGCCTGTATTACTCCCAAACTGGCTGACAGTGTTATTTGCCAGCACAAATTATCTCTAAGTAGTTCTGCACATCTGCAATTTTTAGTACCCGCTTCTCCCCCCGCCCCTTCATCCTTATTCCCATTAGGAATAGCCCAGATTCTTTAATTGACAAGAGACTGCCCACAGTTTGACATTTTTATGTTAAACTAACAGTCACATTACTTTTTCATTTTTAAAAGGTACTATTCTTGATCAGCGCCAACACACATATTATTGAGTGCTTTTCAAGGATGGCATTTAAATATTGCTAATGGAATTTCTTTGTAATCAGTCCCAGAGAGTTTAACTCTATCACAAAGCAAAGCCTTCCTAGCATCTGCCATCGACTCAAATAACAGAAGATTCATAGCTAACTCTCACTTCAGTTTTTTGTAAACATGATAAAACAAGAAAGTGACTTTTCAAAAGAAAGCTTGTGAGTGGTGCTCTGGCAAATCTCATCTGGATACAAGCAGTGTTTGAGGAACCTCTGAAGCCGTTCCTGAACATGGTAATTAAAATAACAATTATGCAAGGAACTAAAACCCATTTGGAATTCTCATCTGTTGTCAGACTCTTTCCTTTGTTGACAGCAATAACTCTATTATTAACCTTGCAACAAATTCACACTGCAGCACTAACAAAAGTGGGTTTCAGGCTTATATTCTTTTCCTCTCACTTTTCAAAAATAATCTTCTTATTACCCACGCTTGAAGACAGCATTTTATTGAAATAAATTCTGGATAAGGACAGGTTGGTGGGTTTATTGTAGAAAAGAGCCAACCCCCTCCTCTTAATCTGCTTTTACTCAAGAAGAGATGAACAGTTTTTTAACACTTCAAGAATCTGCTGGCCTAGTTTGCAAAAAGTAGGAAATCACTGGCTTCATTTGGAGTAACTTTATTCCAGGGGTCACAGAGCAGCGTGACAAGGTTGGCTGTACCCTCCTCAAGGAAGGAATTCTACATATCCCTGCTTAATTCCTTCATCATTTCTTAGCCTAGCACCTTGAATGAATGCATGATGGATTGGACCCTCTCTCCATCCATGCAACAGAGAGTAGATCTGGTGCCAGTGCAAAATGCAAGTTTTAAATCCACTGAAAATTTATACATTAATTTTTTTGCTTCCCCCCCAAAAATTTTTGTATGAAAGTCAGACTGCCTTAAAAAGAAGTTCCCATGCTGTGATTATGAGACCTATCCTGTCAGCTGAAGTCTGAACTCACCCTTCACAGAGCATGTTCTGAGAAGCAAAATGAGCTGTGTCTGTCCATGGCCCACATCAACTACACTAGGGAAAGGAGAGAAAACTGCTTTTTAGCTCTTTAGAAATTTTCTTACAATGTTTTACAAGCTATACTGGCCTGACAACATCCAGCCCTTGGCAAAAGGTATCTCATCCAACCCAAAGGTGGAGTTTGGTTTTGGGGTTTTTTTTGTCTTTACTGATGTCTAATCCTCTTTTTCTTCTTTAACATCATGGACTCAGTAGTATGATATGGCCAGGAGGTCTACAGGCCAAAACATCCTTTAAGAGTTCATTGCCTCTTGCTTTCATCAGAAATGATGAAAGCAAAGAATGATTTAGGTCAAAAGGGACCTTAGAAAATCATCTGGCCCAATCTCCCAACTTGCAAATTTGATGTTCTTTCAATGATCACTATAAATGTAAATAAGTACTTGTAATTTTCTCTACCTGCCTCATGAGCCCTTAAGAAAATTAAGAAATTTTTTTAACTTTCATGTGATTGAAATATGTATCCACTATGCTTTTTTTTATGCCTCTAAGCACTTTCACTTTTTAAGTTATCTGACAGGGTGGGAACTGGTCACTAGGAATAATCCCTTCCTAAGCACACCCAGGACAGCACTGATGAGCCGGGCTGCCTCTGTGATGCTTTTACAGCTATCGCTTTCCTCCTCATCACTGCAGCTACATCTCACTGCTCTCAATATTGCTGCCTTTTGTTCTACAGGATCTTGCAGGTTTTGCTTTTCAAAGATAACATGAGCCACTGGCAGCACTGCCTGTCATCTCCTCGTGGGTGACAGCAGCACTTATCAAGTCACAGTCCCAGACAGCCAGGCAGGTCAGACTCCACGGGCAGAGGAGGCAGGAAAGCAGGAGATGCAGAACACTTGATTGCACAAAGGCTCTTTTGCCTCTGCATCACATGCACTTCCAAGCCACTGCAGTCCTGTTCTCGTGTATCAGTGACTCAGACCACTGACCATGTCTTCTAAAGATTTCACAAAACCAGCTTAAGTCAGTCTCCTCCTTTAGCGAGTGGCTCTTGCTGTTCCACAGCCCAGATGCAAAACTTTTCATGAGTATCAATAAACCAAACCATTGGTCATCTCAAACTCATTCCCCAGATGAACATGGCTCGTCTCTCTGGGACTATCTCATGCTGGACATCTCAACATCCACACTTTATAAGACTTAAAGGACGTCCTGTCCTTAATCAAGTTTCTCCCACAATAATATTTCCTGTTTTGTTTCATTTTTATTATATGTCCCATCGTTTTATTGTGTGTCCCTCTGCAGAAGTTGGTTTATGGTAAAGAGTTACGAAAAACTAAAAGAAAATATGAAAGGACATTTAAGTAATTGAATAGCAAACAGCATCAGTCTGGATATCACAGAAGCAGAGAAGATGCAATCAATTCTGTGAGAAAGAGACAGCAGAATTCAGACACACATCAAGTTATGGGTATTGCACAATAAGTTAAAAAAAAACTATCTTGTTTTCCACCATAAATGACCATTTTCAAATTCCTAGACTTTTCCTAGTGACCCCAGCTATATGACTTTGAATAATCAGAAGCTCTGATTCCTACAAGTGTGCCTACTCAATTTACCCATCAGGTTATTCCTCAGATAGAAATAGATTTCTTTTGTAGATTTTCGAACATCTGAATATTTTTGATCAGCTTAAAACACCACCATATTCAGGTCTATAGGTCACCCAAAGGAACAAAAGGAATTAACAAACAACCAAAACCACTTCTCAGATGTACACAAACACAGTCATTGTTGAATACAGGCATGGCATTTCTTTTTCTACATGCCATAACCTCAGAAAAATATTTCCCAGTAGCCAGAAGATAGAGCCTGACTGAAAACCCACAGAATTCCTGTGACCACAGAAGTATTAAGGGCCGATAGCTAAGCTGCTACCTGGCTAGCACTGCCACATTAGTTCCAGAAATACTGCCAATATTGTTTAATTCCCACAGGAAAACTAATGGAAAGCTATTCAAAATCAGAATCCTTCCTGCAGGTGGGAAGGTATTTCTTCAATCTGAGGGTTAATTGCATCTCAGCTGTAACCTAGAGCACCCTTCTTATTTAAGTGTCTGGCCTCCCAGGAGCACAGAAATCATGCTAAGTTATAGTGCATTTATACTGTGAGAAGTGACTGCTAGATGCTAGCACTGAAACTATTGTACTCTTATTTGTGACACAAAGAGCACTTGGAAACAAGTTTCTCTCTTTCCCCAGCACAAAAAGCTTGTTCTCTGGCTCACTCCAGCTCTTCCCCTTCCCACACAATTTTCTCTGAGTTACATGGCATTTCAACCACTTAAAATCAGAAGTTTTACTGCGTTCAATAACATCCTAAAAGAATATCTTCTAGAGCCAGCGAATACATCCTGCTCTCGGTTACACCCAGAGATTATGGTGGCTGCACCAAGTAACCCCATGTGCACTTGTACAGCTGAGAGCAGAATCTATACTTGGAGGGACCAAGCCCACCCAGTATAATGGGCCACCCATGTTTTAATTACTACCAATAATTCTTGATTGATTTTTTTTACTAATATTGACAGCTGGGGAAGACACATCATGAAGAGAAAAAGGGGGAAAGTAGTGGAAATTAAAGGGTAGCCTTTAGCCAGGCAAGGAGAGACCTGTGCTGAGATACTTTGGGGTACCAACAGTAAAGCTTGCAGCCAAAGACGAGCAATGCCTTTCAACAAAATAACACCTAAATTGCAGCTGCTTACAGCAGCCACTGCTGAAAGGCATGGAGTCCCCTGCAGGTTCCTGCTGTGCCCAGCTCCTCATTGGAATGGCCCTTCCCTGCTGTCCCAAGAACATGCAGGGCCTGTAAGAATGAGCCCCACGCTCCACAAGGATTTCTACTTTATACATAATACCAGCAGACTGGGAGGGAAGCTCCAGTCTAGGTTCTAACTCCAGCCACCCTCCAGAAAGGCAATTTAAGCGAGAACAAAAAGACACAATACTGTAAACCTTGCTGGTTGCCAGCTCAGTGAACCAAAGCAAATCTATGTCATAGTAATTATACTTACACTGTAAATCTGGGCAATAGCTCTTCAGGTGGTATAAATTGGCATTAGCTCATTACAATCAAGGAAGCCTTATTGATTTATGGGAGGTAAGGCTCTTGCATGAATTTTCCATCGGTAACCAACCTAAACCTACCTCCAAACCTGAATCGACCCATACACAGTGCACTTCTGGAATGTCTATAATTCCTCTTCACTGTGTAATTTTTATTGCTAAGAGCTGAAAGTTTGGCCAATGATATTTATTTTCTGATGACTAAAATCTATGCAAGGAACAGGTGACCATAACTTCAGTTGCCTTCACAACACCAACCTGAATTACAGCAAATTACATGATTTCAGACAAGGCTGTATTAATATTTCTGATTTAAATGTTGATTTTTCAGGAGTCTGAAACCTATCCATAAGCTTTCCTTGACACTGGAGCTCAACCCCAAAGCTGGCATTTTGCTTACTTGTTTTGAGGAAGCAATGGCTTTTACATTCTTCCACCAAAGTAGGCAGTAACCCATCAGAAACCCTTTTCCTTCTCTCCTCTACAAATTAGGAACAGCTATTTCATATTCCAAATCTGAACTATTATGCTCCTGGGACTGAAAACATGCCAGTGGCATCTGAACATTAGGTCTCTTCTCAGCCAAAATTTCACCCAACTGACCCCATGAGCCAGAGGCACTTTTCCAATACTTCCAGTAGCATGTTAGAGATGCAGCTTTCCCGGGTAGCTCATTTACTGCACACACAGAACTTTTACATATACCAACAGATTATTTTCTCTCCTAAAAATACATCTTGAAATATTCACTTTAAATACGTACACTACCAGACTGTGTACATGTACCCAGGGCAGAAGACATCTTTCTACTTTAGTGTACCCTGCTAATCACATACCATCTGGTAATATATTATGTATTCAAAGATACACATAATATATCAAAACACATACTGTAGGCATATTATGGTGTGAGGAAAGAAGGAATATATCAGATGTAGTCACACAAGTGTAAATAACTTCTCATCCAAGAGAGCAGAACAGCTTTAAAGTACAATGACATTTTGAAAGATCTGCATTCTATCTAGAAATGAGAAATTTTTAAATGAGCCTGAGCACTCAGTGGTGCATTAATTAAAGACTTCATCTGATATCCATAAAAGTAATTGGAAAGACCTGCTGACTTTACCCATCTCTGAATTGGGCCCAGTAGCACATTAATTGAGGGCAAGTTTACAACTGCAGCAAGCTGAAATTTGTTCTCAGGACAGTAAATCGTGGTTTCACACATTAAATAGTGATGTGCAGGTAATTTTACTTCTAGAAAGACCTCAGTTAAAAAACATGCATTTCAAAGGTACTCAGTGTTTAATGTTTTAATGCTCAGAAACAGAAAAGCTTTATTATATTTGTAGATTTTCACTACACCAATGAGCAGCCAGTGGTCCCTTGACAGACAAATCTAAGGGTTAAATTATTTCTGTCCACAGCTAAAAAATGAAAAGTAGTGTCTATTGCTTTATTTCTTTTAAAAATAATTATGTTTTTTTAATCTGAGGGTTTTAAACTGTTCTGCAGTGACTTAACTCCCATCTCCTTTGATTCTCACACAGGGATTGGACAGGTCCACTCAAACACTTCACCACCACTGTATCTTCTGCTGATCCCACCAGATCTTCATTAATATGCAAAGGACAGAATTTATTCAGTGGTGTAGGATTTTCTTTCCAATTGCATTTTCTTTGCCACTTATTCACCTTTTATTCAAAGAGAAGAATGTTTCATGCTTACATATAAATACAGTGTAACAACTTATCAAAGTCACACGGGGCTCCAGTAGCACAAAGCAGAAACCAAACCATTTGAAGGTTTTCTTAAGAAAAAGAGAGCAACTGATACTAGGATGAGCAACTCCAAGGGCACCTTCAGGAGAAGAGGGAATAGGTAACTTCCCACTGAAATCTCAGCCTTTAGATTTGTTTTTCCTCTGACACCGCAGATTGCTCTGGAATTCATTGGCACAGAGAACAAAAATCCGTGAAGAAACTGCATTTACTTGTGTAGGGCAGATAGAAGTATGGGCAAGGGCAGAAACCCATCAGTAAGTTCTAGCCTCCAGAATCAGTACTGAAGGCATGTGGTGCACATGTACCAAACCTTATATTCCAGGCATTCACTTTTAACAGTCTTGCTGGGAGACAGCTTTTTCCTAATCTAGCTTTTAAGTGACCTCCTTGAGATAGCATAGAGAGGGCTGATTTTTAGCAGTGCCTGAGCAGTCCCAAGAGCTTAGTTTCTTTTCAGATTTCTCACTGAAGCTGAGTTTCAAGTATCTTAAATCACTGTAACTTCAAACAACATATGTCTATTTTACTGGCCTTTTACATTGCAGATTATTACTTATAGCAGAATTTAATTTCATCTTCACACCAACAATGCATGCAAATGCTGTTTGCAATTCCAACCTAAAGGGTTAAAAATCATCAGCTAAACCAGCACAATATTTTTGTAGAGCAGCTGGGAGAACAACAGAGAAGATAAAAAGCACAACCACATTGTTTTATTTTAGTGATATAAGGGACTGATCCAACTGTATCCATTTATACCTAAACTATTCCTTTTCATGGGTTCAGTGTTAGATAAAATTTGGGTTAGGGAGATGTGTTAGCTGATGAACCTTTAAAGAACATAATTAATGTGTATTAGCTCTTTGAGGAAGTCATTTTATCCCAGTGTTCATTTCCTTCCCCATTCCATTTTCCTTCTTACCTGTCACCATCAGCAGATTCAAATTTTGATTCCTATATATTCCAGACTTCAGCATCTCTAACTACTAGCAAGACACTCCTGCACTCTGCAGGTTGCTGGCTTTCTTGGTAATTACTGTTCCATCATCATCCCTGAGGGGGAAAAATATCTGCTGTAGCCCCATTACCAGATGTCTTCAGATATTACTGCAACTCCCATTTCCCCAAGGGGTTCTTGCTACAGTTGACCCTGTATTTTCTGATATAATTTGTGATCTTTTTCCTATCAAAAAGATCACAGAAATGTATTTGTACATACAGCTCACTCATCTCTAACCCAGGTCTCTAACTTGTGCTTAAGCTGCCAGAGTCTGAAGGCTGCTTCTACTCTCCAGACTTCCCTATATTCTTCATGTCTTCCATAAACCTTTGCCAAAATAAATTTTCCTGCAACTTTTTACTTACTGTCACAGCTTAGAATATTGTGTATGTGTTCAGAGCATACGACAGTAGCCCCAGAGTGCAGGAGAACTCATATCCTTCTTTTAATTCTATTTCTTCCCTCAGCAATATTCCAGATTCTCCATCCTTAGGAAACAAAAAAAAACAACTAAACAAACAAAAAATTTGTTACCTTTGATTTGAGGTAAGAAGCACAGTTAATTTCTTTTTTCTTTAAAATGCTGTTTTCTGTACTTCCAGCTTTCTGTTACCCCCACAGCTCATTCTTAGAAGATTGCCACAATGTTAGGCAGGGATGGTGGAGTGTGGAACCTGAAAATAGGCATGTCTTGGTTGCAAGACAGCAACCATCAGTGCAGTAATGCCAATCACACAACCTGTTTACAAAGGGCTTTTTTAGGGACCTAGGAGTTTGTGTTTCCTGCCTGTCTAATGGATTAGACACAGGTATATTCAATATCCTAAATGAAATACATCTTCAACTAAGGTCATTCTTTCAATCTCTTCTCTGTACAGAGAATCCACACAGGCATCAAGTCCAACTATTCCCAACTAACACAAGATACCCAAATTTTCCTGGGAAATACAGTACTTTTATTCATGAGTATATTCTAAAGTATATTAGAATATATAGTATATTTTAAATTATATTATTTAAAGCTCACCCACACCCTACAGAGTTGAAAAATTGCAGCCTAATAGGTCAGTATTCAAAACAGCTCAAATGAAAGATTTTCTGTAAGAGGTGGTTTCAATACTGAAGGTAAATACACTGTAGGAATGAAGCTAAATAGGTGTTCCTAAAACTGGAAAGAACAAAGCTGGTGAAGAGATGTGGAAGAGGCTGCAAATACCTGCACATGTGAGAAAAGGATATTCACTGAGGGAGGTGCACCACCTATGCCTGCTGAACAGGTTTCCCAAAGAAGCTGTGGATCCCCATAGCTGGACGTGTTCAAGGCCAGGTTGGATGGAGCTCTAAGCAACCTGGTCTAGTGAAAGGCTGGTGGAAACAAGAGGATCTTTAAGGTCCCTCCCAGCCCTAATCATTTAATGTCTATAAAACTGCTTTAGGACTACAAAATGTCCAATGCCAGAAAGCAGGGAAGTGGCAACCGTCGTGGTAAGAGGATCATGTCAAATTCTGATGCAGTAAGTTTAAGACACAAGTCTGCCCAAATGTTTTGGCTGCAAGATACATCTTTCACTGCATATAAATTCCTCACTTGGTGCTGGCAGTATGTATTTAGTCCAGTTCTTTGAGAACTCAGTCTCTAATCTGTATGCAGACTGCTTTTGTTCTGAGCCTTTCTTCATGTTCTCCCTCTCTTCTTAATTAACAGAAAACACTTATGAATATTAAAGAAGAAATTAACAACAGTGTAAATAATTTCTGGATGTTTGTAGATTCCAAATTTAGCTTTTAATTAACCCCCACTGATTTCAAAAATCTGTTTAAGAAAAAGATATCATTTCAAAATTTCCCTTGTGTTTAAGGAAGGAAAATGAAATGAGGTAGGAGCGCAGAGCAGCGGTTTGGCACTGCAGACACCAGCACCACGTGTTAGTCTGGAACAACCCACATGCTGCCTCCTTCATTTCACAAGCAAAATGCAGGGATTTGGCCAAACACTGCATAACTATGATAACAAAGGTCCATCTTTTGCAGATATAAAAGGATCCAAGCTCTCTGAATTCTACTGGATAAAACCAGAACATGGGAACAGGTCAGCTGCAGAGGTCAGCTGAATCCCACACTGCAGTCACTGACCACAGCTAATACCAGATGTGTCTGAGGAAGATGCTAAAAAGCCTTGACACAACTACTACAGAATCCACCTTTTTATGGGCACACCTCTGTCATCCACGTCCTGTGGCTATGGGGATTTTGGTTTAGTTTGTATAATTCTTCTCACAGGAAATCTATATGTTCTTGCTAGCCACTTTAAACATCCAGTCTTTATGGCTTTTCTGACCAATCCACCCTCCTTCAACTCCTGTCAGCAGGCAAGGGCACTCCAAAAAGGAGGCTCTTCTGGATCGAAGGAAAATAAATTCCTGACTTTTTTTTTAAATTGGCTTATTTTTCCAGGGTTTTAACCTTCACATAACCCAAAAGTGCACACCTCATAGTGATTCCCAACCACACATGCAGGCAAGCACCTCTCTGTCATACCAGTAAGGGTGATTTACTTCTGTCTCTTTTACATGTCTTGGAAAGATACAGCAGAAATCTCCCACCACTGATCTGTGTGCAGCAAACCCTGTTGAGTCAGTGGGAGTTCTGCACGTGAGACAACTCAAAAACAGATACTCCAAGAAATTTAATTTAAAAATGCCTCAGGAAAGCTTTGAATTGCACTTCCCAGAGCATGCAGTGGGGTAGATCCTCTCCCTTGTGCATAAACCCATTAGCATTGAGTTATCCCTGTTCACTGGGAGGAGAACATGTCCTGGTGCTGCTGAAGGAATTCCTGGCTTTCTCACCAACACCACTCATCCCCTCTGCCTCCCCACACAGCCATTGTGCACACATATGCTGAAGAAATATTCCATTCAGCACTCAGCTCAAAAGCTGCACAACAGGAAGGAATCTCTAAAATGGCAATCACAGAGGCACCTTCACACTGACAGATGCTGACGGGTCTTGTTACCTCTGCAACAGCTGAGTGCTAGTATATTCACAAAAAGATGACATATAAAAACAAGACATTATATTTGAAGTACTATTTCTAGGTACAAATTTTCAAGAAAAAAAAAGACAAGACTGCTGAGTCTATACAAGCACTTCCACTCACATTTAACACGCCTCATAGAAAGGAGGAAAAGTCATTTGTTTTACCCCATCTCTTGCTTTTAATTTAACTTTTTTGCAATTCCCTTTTATCCTAAGAGGGCAGTTACATAGCAACATTGAAACATCATGCACTTTAACAAGAAAGTGGATCGACTGCATGACTGCCAATACAGCGACACAAATCAACAGAACCTACTGCAGCTGGGGTATATAAAGGTGCTCTGCCTCTCCACCAGGAGAAGCAAAACACTGGAAGTGAGAAAGCAGCCAGAAGCCAAAGAAATAGTGCCCTCAGCACAGCAGAGCAAACTGAAGTAGTTTTCTAGACAAGGAGCAGGGAGCAGAGTAAGAGCTCAGTAACACGTTTGAGGAAGAAATGCAAAAAAAAAAAACAAAAAACAACTAAATCCCTACAAAGAAAGCATCCAATGAGAAACACAAAGCCCCATGGAAAGTGTCCCTAGAGAATTCCCACCCACACAAAGAACAAAAAACTGTGTCTGTGAGCAATGCTGTGAGCCCATTTCCTCACACCCAAACTGGAAAGGAAAGGGGCACAAGGGAACAGGTTCCCATGGGAATTTACCTCCATCCAATAATTGGGGCACACCAGAGGGACCCCAGCCACCCCTGCACAACAGAGAAGGAAAGCTAGAGCGAGGCCTGGAAAAGGTCATGCTCTCACAGCATTTATCACCCTGACAAATACCATCCATCAATGGAGGAAACACCTTTTTTCAAGCTGAAAACCCTCAGCACACCAAAGTGGATCACCTAAACACAAACATCACATTCCCAGAGCATGCAAATTTTTCATTTCCTTCGGGATTCACCCACTGGCAGCAGCTACAAGCCTGGCCCTGGGAAGTAGCACAAGCTCTTTTGTGCCAGCAGAGCAGCCCGAGGAGAAACAAGGAAAGCAGTCATACACCTTGATTTGTTCCCATGCACAAATCGCCCCACCAATGGCTCTGCCCTGCCTGGGATTTGGCAGCACCTCTTGTGCCCCTCAGGAGTTGGGCAGACAGCGAAAACTCAGCACCAGGTGCTCAGTGAAACAAACCAAGCACCAGCCAGATAAGAGAAGCAGGTAGAGTAAGGCACCTTCCCAGGCAAGCTGGCTTTCATGCTAGCTGGGCCATTAGCAATCTCCAATCCCTACACATCAGAAGTTAATCCTGCCTCAGGCAGCATTAACTTACACATTAGCTCTTTAATGTAACAGCCGCAGTGCTGGAAAAGAGTCATCTGCTACAAATATTTTCCCACATGACTCCACTCACTTCCCCAATTACTGCATTTCCTATTCTCTTTTGAAGGGACCTTTCAGATGCAGCTTTGCCTCACTAGGCTGGGATTATCACAGCAACATCCCACGATATAGAGGGATACAGTTTTCATCCTGTGCACAGTGACTTGGAGCCTGGCTTTGTGCTATCTCCAGCAACACCCACCCGGTGGTGCACAGGGAAAGGGTGATGTGGCACTCAGCCAAGGCTGCTGCCCACCAAGCTGCAAAAACTTGGAATATTCCCGTGAAAATCCCTCCCGTGCAGTTTGCTGCTAGCACTGGGGTCATCCGAGAGGTGCTACGGATTTGTGAAAACATGCACAGATCAAAGCATCCCGAATTTCAGGACAAGTAATAATTTATTAAAAAAGGCATACTAAATGCCTAATATATAAACTATTTATAAACCAGCAAGGGAGCAGAAGCTTTACTGTTTTACTTGCAAGCTCTTCATGCCAAAACTGCAAAACATGTACTTTAAGAACAGCATGAATTGATTTCTATTTGTGTATATCGAGCCAACTTCAATGGCTCTGGTTTTATATGCACAAATTCTTGTGTTTATGAATGATAAATACTTTTTTCTGCCTAGATAATCAGAAAGAGATTCTATATCTTTTGCTGACCTAAAAAAAGTCTATTTCATAAAGATACTATCTTAAAATAGTTAAGCCAACAGTCCTTTTAAATTATATATTTAGATAACACTCACAGAAATATCACAGGAAAAAATAGCGTTTATACAAATTAATGCAAGAGAGTCACTTGAATAAGAAAACCAAAATTGTTGTAAATAGGCTCCTGAAACTGTTTCACAGGAAAGCCACTAATGAAATCCTTGGAGAGGCCAGGCAATCTTTGGTTCAACAATTCAACTTCAGGTTCTTTTTTATTTTTCTGTTCACATTTTCAGATGTTCCCCCAAGGTGCCTGTGCTCTAAAAATACTTTTATGGTAAGACAAGTTCAAACACAACTTAAAAGAAAATGTATTTTATGTCATTTTGATAGGGTGAGGTTGTCACCTTATTGTTCAGCAGGCTCCTGGCAGATCGACTCTAAAGAGGCAAGTGGGCGTTAAGCTGAAACAAAGCTAACTAAGTGAAGGTGATAAAATCTCTTTTGGTTAAAGCACCGGTTCCTTCTTTTTTAGGTCTCCTGAACTGCCCCCTCCAGTTGCTGGAGGCCTGTAAAATCCTTTTTCCATGCAATCATATCCCCACCTATGCAGGGTACCTCCACTCAAGGCTGATTCCTGTAAAAAACTCAGGTCCCCTTCCCCCAAGGTCTTTTCCCCTTACTCCAAAGTACCCAAAACCCAAACTGGGGGTACCAGAGAGGAACGTGGCCACTGGAACACAGAGCCAGGCCAGCATCCTTCCCACCACTACACGTCCAACTGATGCATCAACACGGGTATGAGCTTCTCCAGCAGCAAGACCCCACCACTCCCCTCAGCAGATCAGTGCACACCCTGATCAACATCAGGGACGCTATTTCCCCACAGCCTCTGCAATTATGTTTTTTAAAACGGTCTCATTACGAGCAGATAGGTTGATATTTCATCAGAGAATAACAGAATTAAGCACCCAGCATAACTCTTAGCTGTGATCTATGCACTGCTGAAAGGTAACTCCAGCACAGCACCACGAGAACAGTCCATCCATCCCACAAAGTGCTCATGGCCTCCATTATCACTGGGATAATCTACGGCACTTTTAGTTAAAGAGAAATGTCCTTGTGTTGATGCCTTGCAATTTGATGGGATTTCCGTTCATTAGTAGCAGTAAAAGGACCACTTTTTATTCATTAAATTATTCTAAGTGACAGAAAAAAACCCCTTTCTTAAGACAAGCATATGCACAGCTGCATTTTTTCCTCATGCAGTTGGGATCACCCCTCTCAGCACATTAATATTGTATTAGAGAATGTAGATCACTTTTTCATTCTTAATTGGTACTTAAAAATTTCTCTCTAGTGAAAATACTGATTGATTTGGTGTTTAAATGAACTTGTTCATTGCAACTGCAAATATCCTGAATACTAAGTAGTTTAAAATAACTTGTCATAATAAAAAGATAGATTGACCGTGCTTAGGAAAAAAAAGGAAAATTAAAATTAAAATTCCAACGTCATAGCTCCTAATCAAATAACATTATAAAGGAAATCTGGAATAAGTCTGCCATAGCCATGTTCCATTTTTGTGCACTGCCAGCTTCAAGGAGTAAAAAAATTACAAAACTGCTGGAGAAAGTGATCAGGCTATTAATGATAATGAAGTCTTCATTATATTTGCTTTTTCATTTCAGAGTCTCTTCACTTTTTGTATTTGAAGTATTTTCTCTACATCCACAAGACCTACTATTTCAGGTGGTATTTTTTTTTAAAAAGTTGCAAAAGGAATGTGCAGGGAATTCTGACCTGATCATGTTATCTTACACAATTTTTAAAAACAGAAAATCAGAAAAGCTTGGTATGGGTGAGGAGTGCAGAGTTGATTGCATAAACTTGCAGAGAAACTGGAAAATCCCACATTCTGCATCCAGTACACTGAGAAACACCCCCACAGACACACTCAAGGTGAGCCTTAGAAGGAACAATCACAAAAATTACCCGTGGTTGGTGTTCCCTGACTGGGAGGGGACTGAGCACTCTGCACATGATGGGGACAGCGGGTGGGCATGGGGAGAGTTAAAGCCATGCAGGAAAGTGCAGGCAGCTCCAGGGCTGCAGCAGGGCTCCTGCCAGCCCCTAGCCCATCTCCTGGGCCCCTCAGCTCCTTGCCACAGCCCTGCTAAGCCCTTAGCCCAGAAGGTCTGAAGCTCAAAGAGGCTGGAAGGCCACTAACACCTCTTTATGGGCTGGGCAAGGAGCACCTGCCACAGGCTGTGGGGAAAACTGGCTTGAGCTGAGTCCTGCACTCAGGTGTGCCCCATAACACTCCACAGCACTGGGCTGGGGAGATGGAGTGATGCATCCTCATCTAAATGTTATGTGTTGGCCTAAAAGACAAAACTTGTGGAGGTTCTCTGAAGACCCAAGTGAAAAGGTAAAAAGCAACCTCATTAATACACTACAAGCTTCTGGTCCTTTTTAATTTGGTTCAATGTAGTCTAGTCCATTTTATCTTCTACATACAGATTTATCAAATTATTTGCCCAATAGAAGAATATATATTAATAGATGTTGCCCAGTATAAGTATACGTATTTAATATATTATATTAAGATAATAATGTCTTTATTTAACAGCCCTTGAAGGTTCCTTAAAAATTTTGTGAGCCTTGTTCAAAGACTACTAAACCAGAAATAAATGTGTAACAGTCAATAATTTGTATATTATTGTTTTTGTTTTCTCAGTGTAAAATGCCTTTAAAAAGTCTCTGACTTTCAAGCCATGCTGAAACCCCTGCTTTTTAAGCGAGCTTAAAACAAGATTTTACTTTTGAAAGCCTAGGTTATATGTCAGTATTAAATTATTATCATCCTTTAGCAGAAATGAATTTATTCTTAATGTGGTTCAGCCTTTCACATTGTTTTTTCTTTCCCTGTTCTGCTCAGGAGCATTGTTGATTGTTTCATCAGCAGTGGTCACAACTCAGGAGAAGAGGGTTTGGGCAAGTCAATTAACATTGCTGTAGAGCAGAGCCCAGGAGAGGAACGGACATATGGCCTGCAATGATGTGCAATTTGCTATTTTTTAATTTCTTGGTAAATAGAGTGAGCTAGAGGACATTCTTGGTCACATTAAGATGAAAGACCAACTACAGAGCCTTACTAATATGGCCTCACTTAAAATTCATAGATGCTTTACATGTCAAGTAACCTAACCTCTTAAAAATGTACAGGAATGAGATTTTAAAAAATAGGATTCTTTAGCTATACCAAATATTTGCTTTCATTATACATTCATTACACTGGGAGAAGTGCTAGAGGGCAGAATATGGGCGAAGTGTTTAATGTTTATTAAAAAAATCCTTTGCTAGACACAAAAGTGTCCTAATAGGTCATCAAATTCATATCATTGTGCCTCTACAGACTGACCCATGTTTATTTCCTCATATGCATCTAATCAATTTTTATAGCTGCTCTCAAATAGTCAATTAAGAGTTCTATTAATAGTAATGAATCCTCAGCTCCAGCAGGCAGGAAATATCTGCCAGCATTTCCTTGTTGATTTTTTTTTTTTCCACAGTGAAAAGGACAAGTGCTTGTGAAGAGATGGGCACTCACCAACACAGGCTTTACAGGGCACCAGCACGGGTCAGCACCCCACTCTGCAAACTCACAGGCTGACCTTCTGGCCATCCCTTGTAGCAGGTCTCCAGTGGCTCCATCTTGTCTTGAGGAGTCAGCAGGAAGCACAGAGACACGGATTCCCCCTGAGTCCTAGGGGGACAAAAGAGGATAATCTGTTAGAGCAGAGAAGCAGCACCTTTTTTGTTCTATTTCACTTCCCAATAAAAGCAGAATCAAAGAAGGGAATGAGTACAGACAAAGCCAAACTCACGCAGGTTCAGCTCAGAGCAGTCTGAGGACTTTCCACATTTTATTTACCAGGTGCCCCCAGTGGATGAAGCAGAGCACAGAGCAAGCAGGGCCTATCCACAGTGAGTGTACTGCAGGTATAAAGCAACACTTGGCAGTAGGGAATATTTAGTTTCCATTTTTCCAAGGATAGAAACTCCCCTCACCTGGACTGAATTAAGTCCACATAGTGCCTTTTTAAATCTGTGTAGGCAGTATTGTGCTTTTTCCCCTCTGTGGGGGTGGTGAGGCACTGGCACAGGTTGCTCAGAGAAGCTGCGGATGCCCCATCCCTGAAGGAGCTCAAGGCCAGGTTGGATGGGCCTTTGAGCATCCTGGTTTAGTGAAAGGTGTCTCTACCCATGGCAGGAAGAACTGGATGGTCTTTAAGGTCCATTCCAGCCTTATCCGTTCTATGGTTCTTTCAGTGAAGCTTTTTTAACCAGTCAACCAGTCTCATTGCTTACATATACGCCTTCTTCCTCACAGAAAAAGATAAATCCAGGATTTGACCTTTTTGGCTTTCTTCTGCTCTCTTTATATGAAATTGCTCCTTCTCAGGAGTTAGCAAGGAAGGCCATTGATCAAAAAGCCACAACAGCAAGATAGGACATGACAGTGGTTCTGGCAGCTGGAATGTAAAATGAATCTGTCTGTCTCTAGCTAGCCAATTCAAAACCAGGTTAACAGTACCTGAAATTCATCACTATCTAATGTCTTTGTGAGATGAGACTGATGTCAGTTTAATTTAATAGGCCAGGCTGAAAAACGCGACAGTTCAATAATTGATTCATGAGTGGATTAGACATCACTGCCTCAGGGGTGGCAACATCCAAAGGGTGGGGATGATGGCTGGGGCACTAACAGCATGAGCTGCCTCATTTTAGTCCAGTCTCCAAGCCTTGCAGACCCCCCAGCCTGTGCCCACCCTGCTGCAGAGGTGGGCAGAGAGCCCCAAGACAGGACACACCCTGGAAATAAAAGCATAGCCCACATTTCCCGTCAGGAGAGCAAACGGGAAACTGCTGCTGTAAATGTCTGTAGTGTACACCCTGCTGGGAATACACCAAGGACTACAAGGTACAGAGCTGTCAGCCAGGTGCTTTCTGCAAGGGCTGAAGTTCACTGAATAAATAAAGGGAGAAAAGGGGGATGAGAGTCCTTTTATCTCTTTCAAAGATGTTCTTGCTGGCTTTCCTCATTCCAGATAGGTGCAGTCTCCTTTCTTTATCAGAGACCTGTAATGGCAGTCACCTTTGTGCTGCTGGTTCCACTTCCTTCTCTATCACCCCACAGACTCCTTTTCTTTGACAGTAGGTATTAATGTGCCATCTATTCCAAAACATTTCCTAGTTAATGCTAAGAAGCCCCCAACTCCCCAATATAATCTTCAACAGTCACACCTATGGCTGCCCTTTGCCTGTATCTTTATAGATAATTAGCAAACCACCTACTCATGGAAACAGATTAATTTTTTCTTTTTTTAAAAGCACCATCTTTTATTGCAGGCTCTGATTTGGATATGGTAATGCTTGCACAATATTTTTCTATTTTTCTTGGAAGTTCTAAGCATAATCATGATAGCATATGCTGCACTACTTCACAGTATCAACATGAAATATAAATTCACCTTTGCCACAGATTTTTGTTAAAGATTAATTCAAATTTTGCCAGAAAACAGTAGTTAATCAAATAAACACTGTGTCATTTATAGTGCTCCTTAATATGTTTAACTTGGACAGAAAAACAAAGAAATTCCAACAGTTAAAAAGTCCTCACTAAACATAGGGGAGTGGTACAAGGTGAGTGTTGTAGAGCTCTTGGTGGCCTAGGAGTCAGCAAAACAAACTTCCACCTTTGGAAAGCAGATATTTTACATGGAAAACAGGCAGAAGCTTCAGGAACCTTACAGTACCATCTGCTTTTAAAAAGTCATTTCCAAGGTCTCCATTACAGAAACATGGAATCTTTTACGCTGGAAAAGACCTCCAAGATCACCGAGTCCAACCTATGACTGAACACCGCTCAGACCATGGCACTGAGTGCCACATCCACTCATTCCTTGAACACCTACAGGGATGGTGACTCCACCACCTCCCTGGGCAGCCCATTCCAATGTCTGACAACTCTTTCCAAGCACTCCTAACAGCAGCTGCTAACACAGGTTTGGTTACAAGCAGCTGCCTTGTCCAGAGGACCTTAGAGAATCCTTTTCGAATGTCAAGGCTTCCACCTTAAAATTGCTATTGCAGGCAAAAGAAGCAAAATAGCATTTTTAAAATTTATTCTTCAGAGGGCATGAGTGTTTCTTATATGAATATAAACCTTATATAAGTGGATGAGAGAAAAGGAAAAGAAGTGGAAGAAATTCATGAGCTTATTCTGCTTTTTATTAAAGTAAGAGGAAAAAAGTAATCAGACTTCAGCAATCCTGAAGCATACAGATCCAATGTACTCAAGATAACCAAAGTATAAAAATGATCCATAACCATTATAAAAACCTTATTCTCTTTTAAAATATGCCTAGCCATTATCTCAGTTCTTTCTTCCTGGAAACAAAGCTGGCATCAGACTCAAATATGGATTAAGCTTTAACATCAGACAACGTATAAACAATAGTCATTCGTTAACCCCTGCGGCTGTAATGAACCAGAACGTACCAGGTATTGATTACTGAACAGAAACTTCTAAATATACAAACCCAGAACCTGTGTTGGAAACAGCACAGAAACCACACAATAGGTATAGATGAAAAAAAAAATCACTGGTTTGTTCCACAAAGCAGGAGGTAAAGTGTTACCATTCTAATTTCCATCATACTTTATTACAGATAATTATGACATACCTGTGTGCCCATAAATGAAGTGCTGCTATATCTAGACTTGGATTTATTGCCATAATTGAGCCAGAGCATTTTAAAGCCATCACGACTGTTACTATGATTTTACTGACCTCAGTGCTTACATTACATCAGAGCCTTAGGCTCAGGCCAGCTCAGGGTGCAACAAGTGCTCTGCAAACCCTTAGAAAATTACTATTCCTGCTCCTCAGAGCCCATAGTGGTAAGCCTAGCTAGGTGACACCATGAGGTTTAATGGCTTTTAGGCTCCAGTTCCTTTTAAACTTGCTGCCCAATGCCTTGATTTCCTCCTTGCACACTTTTCTACAGGAACGCCTTAAGTTTTTCCTGCTGAACACATTGTCCAAAGAAAAACAGTCTGTTGCCTAAAACATGCAAGAGCAAACCCAGGAGCTCAGGGGTTGGTTAGAGAAGTAAACCCTGAAATTCATCTCATGCGGTGATCTTCCCTCTCTATAAACTATGATGCATCCTCAGATCCTCACCCCTTGTAAACTGTCAGCATTTCACAGGAGTCCTTGGGGTAACCATGAGCTCATCCAGGCCAGGATCTGCCTCGTGACATTTTAATTCAGGTTAAAATAGAGGCTGAACAGAGCTCAGGTAAAGGCATTTTATACCTGCAATGGTACAGAAAAATATTCGTGCTTGGCAACACTTTGTCTGCCCTCTTACATGTACACACTGCTTATCCTCTTAGCACAGTAACAGTCCAGACATTGTTTGTGGTTACAGAAGTTCTCCAGCTTAAATAGTGCTGGGTAGAACGTGCAGATTAAGAGACTTTTCAGGGCACTTCTGTCCCTCCTTCACTCCCACACATACACCACTGGGCACTGCTCAGGACTCAGAAAATCAAACACTTGTAGAGACTTCTAAATTTCAGCTTACCTGTGAGGCCAATTCTTTCTCATAATAACTGAGTATTTACTACATTGTACTACACAGAGAGGCCTAGTCAGGCAACAAGGACCTTTTTGGTGCATATGATGTCACACATTTCTACTTTCCCTCATGTGAATTTATACACTAAAATTAATTTCTACTTCTGTTGAAACTGAGGATGTGGAAAATACACTTCAGAGAAGTAGAGAACTAAAAAAAGAAAACAAAATGAAAAACATTGCAGAAAAGTAAAAAAAAAAAAAAATCAGAATTATTTTACAAAAACAGAGGAATAAAATATGCTCAGTATAATCACAACACAGCCATTCTGTAAAGGAAATATTTCCTGGTGCCTTGGCCTTATGTCAATGGCCCCATCTTGTGTCCCAGTTATTTTTAAAGCTGACTTTACACAGTAAATAAGGATGGAGGTGGGGAAGAGAAAGAGAAAAAAAACCCCTGTCAGACTCCTCTTAGGAAAATAAGACTTAATTAAAAAGTCTGCCATTGCTTTGCACTTAATTAGGACTAACACAGCTGTTAATAAGCTTCTGATTGATAGTAAACTTGATGTCTGCACAGAAAACTACTTACTTGGTTCAAAGATGCTGATAGTTTCCTACAGAAAAAAGATTCTGTTTTGTAATTGTGCATAATGTTAATATTTGAAACATCCTTAAGGGTGATTGTACCTATTAAAATTTCATATGTGAAATGAGAAATAAATGAATTGGTGTTGCATTTTTAAAGGATCAGATTACTGTTGATTAAAGCTTTGTCTACACTTGAAATTTCCCAGTACAACAGCTCTACTGGTGGTTGTAATAATAGGAGAACAAGCAGAGATAGGCTGCCAGCAACTGCTATTAGAATTACAATGTCATACAGACCTGATCTTTAATGGGTTATACAAGGCTGTGGTTATAATGCGGCTGCAGCACTTAATACTGCCGACCTCGCTGCTGCTGCTGGGGGTGAAATGGGAAAAAATGGAGCAAAAAGCTGCTGTAGATGCAGTTGGGAAGTTAGTGTTTGTTAGCAGAGCTGAGGTACAGATTGGAGTATTTATCCACAATGCTTCTACAAAGACTCACCCTGCCTGAGAAATTAAATATCAAGCAATGCTAAGTGAAGGGGAAGTTGAAGGACAGAGCAAGAGAGCAAAAGATGAGTAAAATAATTTGGAAGAAAAGGAAGGAAGCATTTGGGAATGGTAGACTTCACAGAAATAGCAGGGAAGAGAAACAGGCCTCTAGAGGAAAAAGAGAAATAAGAAAATCCCATGCAATCTACTTTTAATTTTTCAATAGCACTCCTCCATGTAACAAATACAGAGAAGGGACTAAAATAAGCTCTAAGGGTTGAAAGGGAAACACAGTGAAAAGCCACATCAAAAGGAGAAACAAGAAAGGGATTTGTGGAAGAAAAAAAGAAATCTTTTGACAAATGAAAAAAAATCAACTGAGGAAATGGAGGTACTGAAAAGGAGTGAAAAAAGAGGATAAAGGGGGAAAAAGGGGGATAAGGAAGAAAAAGGAAAAATACATGGGCCTTACTTTAAGAGCTGTATTTTTTTTTAACAAGAGGTTTAATGCTAAGAGTCACTGATAGAATGAAAGTTTCCTCTCAAGCATTTGGGAAGATGATGTTCTACTCTTCTGCAGTTCCTGCCCAAGCTCAACCACTTAGCACCTCCCCACTGTTCCCATCCTGGCAATGTCACCTTCAAGATACTTCTAACCTCCATGCTAATTCCCCATTCCCTTCTTTGCCTGACACAAGCCACCTCTGGGCAGGAGACAGGTCACAGCCATGGGTCTGACAGGCTGCTGCCTTCTCTCCTGTGAGCCCCAGAGAGCTCCACTGTGCCTCACCAAAGCATGTCAGGACAGCAGCAGGCACACCTGAGACTTACACAGGGTAATGCAGGGTGTACTCCCGACCTGTGGCAAAAACTATGAGGAGTGGTGGGAGCAGAATTTTACTGAACCAAGACAGGACAGTGTACAGAATAAATCCCAGAGTGTGGAGGAAATGAGAAGTCACAACAAGATCAAGTGAGATCAAAGTTAATTCTGTTGGGGGGCCAGTCACCAAAGCTGTGCTCTAACCAAGGTATCTTAAAATCGACAGAGACAGGAAATGACTAAACACTTCAGGATAGGAGAATGTACCCATGAAAAGTAAATACCTCACTCTCTAAAGGTAAATTACACTTAACGTGTTCTGCTAGTGCTGCAAAAATGACATAACCCTTCAATGTGAAGCAGTGAATTTCCAAACTCCCTTGGTTTGAAAGAGCAGGGGTGGCACAAAACGCCAACATGTCTGCTGGCATTCTAAAAATTTCATCTCTCTTCCAAAAAAAGAGCAATGACAACAGAATACCAGCACTGGGCATCACTGTGCCCCAGGTTTACTGGTGTACAAGTGCAGTGACTGGGTAGGACTGCCACTACTGAGGGTGCAGCCACTGTGGTAATGGTGAGCCCAGAGGTGCCCTCCAAGTGCCTCTCACTCAGTGAAAGGAATGAGCAGTGCCACCTGCCAGCTGAGAAGATAGTTATCCAGGCCACACTCTGACCCACCAGCTCGGTGCCATGAGAACCAGAAAGCAGCTGGCACTTTGTAAAAGGCTTGAAGCACATCAAATAAAAACAGTGTGACTATTAGAACTCCTAGGCGAAGTTGACTTTGCTACTTAGTGGGTGCACAACACAAAGAGGGGGGGAAAAAGGACAACTTTCTGCTGAAAGCAAAAAATCTTACAGAATTCTGTGAGAAAAAAATAGAAATCTGTGCCTTCGACTCACTGCATTTTGTGGAACATACCTTTTTTCTCCTCATCTGTCTGGATTTTGTTCTGATCTGAAAAACAGAAACTGGATAAATCTTCTCAAAAGGTGCCTGATTATACATAAAGCTATGTTCTACTGTGAGAATGAGAGGGATATATTACCCTTTCAATATTATATGATGGCAAAAATCTCTTTCTTAGCTTACTGTAAATAAAACCTCTCCAAGTGTTCATAGATGTACAGTAAAGATTTTGGCCCTATAATAGAAATAGTTCACACCTAAATAAAAATCAAGTCTGTAATGACTGTAAGAGGAATTTCAATATTATTTTGGAGATTGGGAGGTATTTAAAGAGGTGGTATTTCCTCAAACTGATACTCTCAGCAAATAATAAGAATAAGCAATAAATAAGGTATATTGAATAAGCAATAAATCAGATTGTACATATATTTAAGCAAATGTTTTCAACCAAAAATGTGCATAATTTGCTCACACCATGTTCCACAATGCCAGTTTACTGGCAAGACCTGTCCTTAGAGAGTGGTTTTTTCTTTAGAACAGTAAATCACATTGTAATTTACACTTACGTATAATAAACCTATGCCAAATGGTAGCTCATCCTTTGAAAATGAAGATTAATTAACTTGTAAAGGCCATTACTCTAACACCTGCTTTATTTGGAGTTTAATCAACACACCAGAATTTCAGTAGCAAGAACCCCAGAATTCCATTGTGCTTTAAAGAACATCTCTTATTTGTGTAGTTTAATATAAGTTCTGTTCAAAAATAAGCAATTGAAAGCAACCTAAAATAGCAGTAACAAATTTCATAGACTGAAGCACTTGTGTTTAAATGCCCCAAGCAAATTTATAAGCAATTTCCTGGAATATTCTCTGAGCTGAAGCATGCAGTTATCAGGAATCCTTATTGCAGATTCTGGCCTCATCACACAGAGGTCTCCCCACCCCCAATGTTTGTAACAAAAGTAAAGAAAGTAAAAGCAAGTAAAACACAAAAAAAAAGATTTTTGAAAGAAAACTGCCTACCCGGCATGGTGTCTATTAGTACAGAACAAATAAATTACATATATTTTAGACAATTCCATAATTTGTACTCTGACAAAAATACAATCAGTGGATGGTTTCTTACAGGTTAGGAGTTCACACTGCTGTAAGATTTTCTTCAGTGCTAAAGGAAAGCTAAAGCCTTCTGATTAAAGGGTTCAGGGAAGTAAAGAGACAAAACACTTCAGGATATATTTGTCCATCTTTATATAGTTTGCTCATTTTGACACTGTAATAGTTGTTTACTCTTGAGTTGTTCAAAGTCGATGGATGTCCTCTGATTTCTGTCTGTCTGTGAGTGAGACAGCAGAATTCAGGAGGCTTTTATTTCCCAGTTTGTGGGTGGAAGACACCAAGAACATCTCAGATTCTCCCTTCTGTTCTTGGAAATACTGATTCTTCTCTGAACTTTATGCACGAGATACTGATCTACCTGTAGGGGAGTGCACTTTAAAAAAAAAAATAAAGACTACAATGTTATAAATCAACTAAACAGGAGGGAAGAATACAGATATGAATGAAATATCATAACAAAGAATAATTACCAAAAAAATTCTAATGTAATTCTACTCAAATATATGTATCATAAAATATGCAAAACTATGATCATGCAGAAATAAAAGAATTATAACAGATAATTTTAAATCTCTCCTACAGTACACAGAGACAAGCTTCTTGTCTTTAAATTTTAAATCCAATCTTGGAGACAAAATTTTTTTTGCTTTAAAAAATGTAAATGACCTTTTTCTTGATTTTAATCTTCACTAACTAGGCTTCTTAATCAAAATGACAGATATTACCTCATCACAATATTCAAACACAATAGAAAATGGTATCTTCATATTATAAGAACAAGAGATGAAGACCTGTATCTTCATCTCTCATAAAAAATATATTCTTTGGTATCTCTGGTCTCTTTTCTGGTTAAAATTCTACCAGGACAGGATCAGTGGTCTTCATGGGATGAAGTTCAGCTTTTTGCCATTGTATTTACCTCTTCAGAGAACAAGATAAAGCTTGCAAAACAGCTGAACATTCCTTGGTACAGATCTTTAGTTGATAAGAATCAGTGATTTAAGTAACAGTCATAATAATGATTTATACTTGCTGAGAAGCAAAGACTTTTTCCTCAGTACAATGACAATTTCTTGACTCTCAAGAATGTCATTCTCTGAACACTCCTGCTAACTCAAACAATATTCAGTACTAACAAGGAAAGTAGTCTGATATTTTTAAAGCTGAAAACCCCACTCCTAAATACACAGTTAGGAACTTACGTTTCTAAACACCCTGGTCACCTCCAATGAAAATATTGATTCAAACAAGAGAGGAAAAACAAACAAAATTGTACATTTAGGGAAAAGTAATCCAAAGCAGGTCTTCCTGATGCTCAGGATGATCCAACTGGCCGTTAGAGTCACCAGTCAGGAGAGCATTCTTGGAGTCACCAGTTTGGTGAGAAGGTGACTGAGGAGGGATACGACTGAGATTTTACTTAGTAGTTAATGTGAGCTTTTCTGCCACATCCTGTGCTCCTAGAAATAAGGGCCATCTGATAAATAGAGTAGGAGATAATTTTAAAACAGAAAAGACAAAAATATTTATTTACTCATTAAATAGTGCATTTCTGGATCTTACAGCCACGGGCAGCTGCAGAGGCAGATGGCATCGGCACA
Organism: Polioptila caerulea; assembly: GCA_013397295.1. Taxonomy (NCBI): domain Eukaryota; kingdom Metazoa; phylum Chordata; class Aves; order Passeriformes; family Certhiidae; genus Polioptila; species Polioptila caerulea. The sequence continues at coordinate 352,533 of VYXF01007843.1, read as the reverse complement.
TTCAACGAAGAATCAGAGATTTTCATTGACAACAGGGCCATGATGAATGCTAACAGGATTATGTTGGGATGTATCTTCTCACAACCTCAAGGATAATTCTGAATACTGGGGTACTAATTGAAAGGAAGTATCCAGGCTTGAATATTCTCCCTAAATAGGATTTCCTGTCATCATTGTCAGTGAGGGCACTGGCAGAGATGACCTCACCCCATAAGTAATTTCTTACCTTCTAGGGCTTTTTTTCTATTTTGATATGACTTCCTACTTAAAAGAGCCATCACCATCTCGACTTTCTCAGGGACTGTTTCAGAAAAATAGTACTTTTCAGTGCTTTTGGGAAAGGAATTTTAGCTCTTTCTGTAAAAATGAAAAGAAAACCCAGAGTCAGAGGATGATCGAGATTTTCCACTATCCCTGCTTCCCCCTGTTTCTGTATCTATCCATGTTTCTTTAGGTTACTGAACAGGTACATGTGCCTAGACAACACTCCCATTTTATTGAGCCTGATCCTTAATGGGTAGAGCAACAACCTAGGGATACTGAAGGAACAATTCTTTTTAAACTGCTCAGGCATCTGTCCTCTCAGATCATGCTGAATGATCTGAAACCATTTTGGTTTTCTTACCTCAGCTATTTAGTAAAGCTGGCAATTACATATCTGAAAGTTTGGAAAGAAAAGCAAGCACATGCTATATGCAAAGTTTATACACAACTCTGAAAACTAGAGTCATCCTGTCACTTATTTTATGAGCTAATATTTGGCATTAATACTATTAATATTCTGACATTCTTTGAGCACTTCACTAACAGCAGCAATATATTTTTCTAATATTAATTAATGATATATATTTACTAGGTAGTTTATCTGGACTGTACAGACTAGTAAACTACAACACAGGAAATATAATTATTTTTCTGAGGTCACACAATGGGTCCAGCAGAGGAAAGAGGCCACAGATGAGACAGGTTCTAAAGCTCTTTCATCCATCTCATTAAACTGGCAATTCTCATTTCAAACTATTTGTTTTCTGTTGCATGAGGACTGGTATTTAGAAAGCATTTCTTTTGTTTGAAACAGAGAGCAAAGTCACTTATGTAGCAAATGACTGAGGCATAAACACTCCCAGCCATTAGAAAGGTGGGTTTGGATTGTGCAAAGCAGCCTCATTTGCTGCACAAGCCGATTTACATCTGCAATTATGACAACTGTGGGCAAGACTGATGACACACATTTTAACTACCTCCTTTGCATGAACAATTATGTAGTTAAATGTGCAGCGTGCTGTGAATTGCACACACAAAATCAGAGGCTGAGATGAGGCCTTTTAAAAAGAGCTAGGCCTTACAAAGTGCCAGATAATTGTATACCCTTAAAAGAGAAGAGGGGGTTTATTTCATGACAGTTTTTAAGAAAATGGGACCATTTAAGTTAATTATGTGTGTTGGCTCATTTGAACACCTGTTGGGTTTAATTCATCAGCACCTGGTGCCAGCTGTGGGTAGCCAGCCTGGGGGTCACTAATTGACAGATTATGTTGTGTATATTTCTTTTTTTTTTAATTTCAACTTTTTTTTTTCCTATTCAATTTTTAGTAAGCAAACTTTAGCAAGATTCAAGACAAAAATGCAGAGACAAGCAGCTACTCTTGGAGAATGCAGTAAAGTATTTTCTCCATGAATAAATGCAACATAGAAAGGTTGAAGCCTGATGAGCGCCCACATCCTATTTATCTCACTATACACACCAATTTCAAAACACCAAGGAGAAGGACTGGTTGAAATGATCATTTGCAAGAACTGTTCAATGCATTAGTCTGGAATATTTTAAATAGACATCGTAGGGGACAATCATTCAGTTATCATTCAGGGGGAAAAAAATTTAGCTAGCACCAAGAGCAGGAAACAAAACTGCAAAAGTCTTGATTTGTGATAATTGGACATCCAGAATACATTAATCATTCCACTGAAAGAATTAAAATGTTGTAGAGATAAACAGAAAAACACTCAAATTAGCTATGATACACAGTAAATGGAAGAATAAAATGCCTGAAAATAGTAAAAATAGCTCTGATACTAATGGAAAGTTGAGAGAGGCAGAGAAAAGTCTTGATGCATAGAGGAGTCTTAGAGTTTAAAAACAAGCCCAATGTAACTATGGAATTAAAAACAATAAATTGATTTTGCTCCAAACTGTCCAGAACTGCCAGGTGCACAAAAAGATCCAAATCCAGAAAGCTGAGAAAATTTAAGGTAAGCAAATGAGAAGTCTAAGCAGATTTCTCCTCAGAATTGTTAGGCACCCTTAGGGATCTCAGTACTTCATTGAGACAACTTTTTCAAGTCCTCATATATTTTTGGAAACATGCTTAAAGAATTTGAGAACAGGGACACAAGCATTTTGCTGAACTGGAGTTGCAATTCAGACACAAGAGGATTTGAGCTTTAGGCATTTAGATTCCTTGTAAAAGTCAATCTGAAAAGAAACAAGAAATCTCACATGATGTACACATAAATTTTATATTTTAGGGTTTTGCTTTTCCTCTTCAGTCAAGCATACTCACATATCTGTAAATTTCACCAAAAATCACAGCAATAATACAGAATTCTAAATCAGAGCTCACAATCAAAGTACTCAAAAGTTCTTCTGATAGGAACAAAAATCAACACAGGAGAAGCAAATAAAGCTAAACTATCCCACTATCTGAAAGGAAACACCAACTTAAACCAGAGCTAAGAAAATATCCAATTCTCAGGATGAGAAGTGAAGAAAATGTGCTAGAATATTCTTATAGTTAAAATATATCACAATCCATACAATATATCGGTAGGAAATGAAACGGAGATTATTTTTTAAATCTAGCATAAAGTAATTGGAAATTATAATAACAAATCAAAATACATGTATCTATAAAGATATTATTGCAAAATTAGATTTCCTCTATGTTTCACAAATATTGTACTCACTGTATATGTAAAGTTCTGTGCAGATAATGGAGAAATACCATATAGTGAGAATACAGTCTTTGTGTTTCTCAGAAACTTAAAAACATTCTGCTACCCTGTCATCTATTTGGCTCTTACTTTTCACCAGATATAAAAAGTTAAACACATCTGGAAAAGTTTTAACTGGTACAGAGATCAGAATAATCAAAACTAGTAATAGGACTGCATTAATTAGTACTTCTGATAAATAATTAATCATCAACCCTTTGCATAGCCCCCGGCCAAAACTCTATATGGTCTCAAACTGACAACACATAAACCTCCAGAGGTATCCTCTAACTCGAATTGAGCTTGAGGTCATTTGTTTAGCTGTAAGAACATGGTAACTTTTAAATTAAAATTTTTATTGTTAAAGTATTGTTATGGAATATAAAATTGCTGCACCTATGTTTGAAATGCCAGATTTAATCATAGAGAATGACTTGTGACTTCATAAATTTTTGGTACAGATGGTTGGGATTTCCTGGTGGGAGACTGTGGTGCCAAATGCATTTCTCTCCTATGCAGAAGCTCCTGTGTCACATGGCTCCAAGGGGTTAATTTTTTTACACGCAGAATTCTCTACATGATAATGCACTTTCATGTTCCCCATCTGGCTATTGTAAAATCACAGAGGCTGTGAAGGCACAAGCATGAAGTAGAAACCAGTGTCCTGATTTTCAGTGGTACTGGGTGTCTGCAACTCCTGCTGAAGCAGGGAGAGAGCCACAGGTGTCCCATAGCTCTGAAAACCAGGTCGATTTTAGGATAACTTCAGGAGCATTTCTTTAAGAATTCGGCAGAGTGAGACTTCGCACTGTAAGTGTCACTTGAAGTCCCCATTTCTCATTTCTATTCTTCTCTAAAAACCTAGAGTTTTTACTAGATATGGAAAAAACATTTAACACTGCAACATGTAATAAAAAAACGAGAAAAAAAAAAATTAAAAAAAAACGTGAAAATGAGGAGCATCATAGGATAACGCCATTAAAGTGACCGGGGGCTTCGGATGGAACATGCAGATGGAATGTAGAAGGTATGGAACAGGAGAAGACTCTCCTTCACTTCTCCTTCTTCCTACTGAAGCTGAGGAGTAAAGTTTTGTGGGAGTGAGTTGGATGTGTGGTGCTTAGGTGCCCTTTGGGGTTAAACCATGACAGTCCTTTTTGGTGCCTGGTGTGAGGCACAAAGAGTTCAGTGATAGACAACACTGGCTGATCACCCACAGGAAAGGCTGAAACACGAAGCCAAAGTCGCAGTCTGAAGCACTGTCTCAACCAGAAAACCTTCCCTTAAGGAAGCAGTTAAAACTGTTACTGGTGGATCAGCTGGAGGTACAAATGGCTTCAGTGTATTTCCAGAGCTCATTTCTGATGGTTTCTGACCCAAGGATGTCTGTAGGCTCAGAGTGCATTCCCTGGCATGAGGAAATTCTGTCATCAGCCTATGATGACCACCTCTCAACGTTTAGAAACCATTCAGACTTGATGAAAAAAATCTAAAATACAGTTCTGCATTGAAACTAATGCTTAAAGTTGCTGCATATTTACTGTGAAAGTGCAAATGGAAACCAACTAATACAGGGTTGCATTTGTAGGTATTTTTGTGGATAATATAGCCAGTCTGCCACCTACCTCACAAAAGAAGAAAATTATTGCAAATTAAAATCTACTGTGTCTGAAATGTTGTGAAGTATGGAGAGAAGGAATGGTTTCCTATGAACTATAGGAAGGTCCTGTTACATGCAGTGATATTCATATTGAAATTAGTCTCAAGCTCCATGAATATACGTTGTGAGAAGTCATGAAATCACATGGGTGACAGTTTTCCATATCTTCGTTTTCATGAAGCAAAGACAGTGTGGCACTCACAGTATGGCAGGGCAGAGCTGGATGAAAATTGCCTCATTTTCCAGGCCATTGTAGAGTTACACATTTGGTTGTGGCTATTCCCTCACACACAAGAATGCAATGAAACCTGGGGAAAAAAGCTTCAGCTCTACCCAATTAGCAGGAAGGAAGAAAGCTGCAGGCTAGTCCAGAATGGCTCTTTTGTAGCGAAATGTGTGAGGCAAAACCAGTGCTCCATCTTGAATAGAGAGAGCTATTTATCCTCCCACAAACCAGAATACTTTGAAGAGATTCACGGGCATTTCTGTTTCTAAATGGTACAGACGCCAGCTACGGAAGGAATTAGGGTTTGCTATCATGGCTTATCTTTAAGCAGCTATGTCCATTCCCTCTCCTTTAATTTCAAGTATGAAATAGTGCAAGTGTTCCATGAGGCAGCTGAAAGGTCAGTACTCTCACAGTGACAGGATCTGCAGCCCTGCCAGCAAGCTGGGAGCTCTCTGGTTCCCTTCCAGCCCTACATTTCACTTGCCTTCAGAATGGCCCTGTAGCTCAGTATATTTTTTTGGTTGTTTTTGTTGTTTTGGTGTTTTTTTAATTAAAAAAAAAAAAAAAAAGAAAGAAAAGGGAAAGTAAAGTTATATTGTTGAGTTAACCAAACCTTACCCAAAGCCATACTTCCATAGTATGTCAAAACCTACGGGAAACCAGGTAAAGTTGGTTTGGGTAAGGAACGTGGTGCAAAGATTCTCTTAGTTAACAGGTTTGTCAGAAGCCCATGGGAAGCAAAACATGCTAATCAATTTGGAAGCTTTGGACCCCTAACAAACATTATGTTGCTTAGACTTCATTTTTTCTAAATTTTCCTACCAGCTGGGTTCCACTGAGGCAGTACAAAAACTTTACGTACCATAAGAGTAAGAAGTACAATACAAGGGAAAGAACTTGCATCTCTTCAAAATTCAGCTATCCACTGCTCATCAAGTAATTCATTAGCTGTCATTTGATGAACAGCATCAACTCTCAGAAATAGTTTCAAAACTTGTTCTTCTAGGGATGAAACCCACAACTTTAAACCTCTCACTTCTACTAACAACAAGACACATTTTCAACTGAGTGCTTTAATACAGCAGAGACCTTTCTTCTTACAGTGCTATGAAATTAATTCACAATATCATTTATGTCAATTTATTTTTAACATCAAAATTGCTTTTCAGAAAACATGTACTCCTTAAAAGCTAAGAAATATATCTCGACTCCTGAAATTGTGAAATTCATGGCAATGCAGTCAACATTTATTGTGTGAGAGCATTGTGTACTTACCAGCCTTGGGAACTGTCTCCCAGACCAAATTTTCCAAAGCAGAGGTCTTCCCTTCTTATTAGTTCAAAAGCTTTTCTTCCAAGCTTGCTATAAAAGGTACAAGAAAATTAGGGTCAGTGAATGAATACCTACTATTTTTCACAGGTAAGGCAAAAATGGTGTATTATGGGATCACTCCGAAATCAAAAAGTTCATAGGACTGGGAAAACTTCAGAGAATTCTACAAAAGTGACTCAAGTTCTAAAAATGTGTCTCTCAGAGAGATTTAAAGGAAAAAGGTTATGAGGTTAAGAGGTGATTTCATCTTTGTCACTAGGTATCCTCAGAGGTAAAAGGTAATTGCTATTAAATGGATTTTTTTTAAGTAGTAGCCAAGGGTTTTCCAAGAAACAGCTGAAGTATCAGCTAGGAAATATTACACTGAACACACAGAGCATTTTGCTACTCCTTAATTCACCCACCCAAATCCCTTGGCTAACTTGCTGCCATTGTGTGCAGTGCTCCTATCTCAGAAATAATGTTTACTGCAAACACTCTGTGCTCACAATTTCTTTTGATTCCATGTCAAAATAATATCTTCCATCAAACAACTCAACAATTCTGTACTAACAACCACTACACTGCAGTGATAAGAACCATCAGTAATTCATGGGCCAATGTTTTTAGACTGGTGGGTTAATAAAAGTCACAAGAACTGAAACAACAGCCACAAGAAAAATCAGACCACTCTCAATTCCAGCATTGGAGTCCCAATCAGCTGCCTTTCTAATAACAGGGTTTAGTTCAAACAAAAGTCATTGCTGCATTATAAGAATTACTAGGTACTCTTATTCTGTAGGCTTTTACTCTGTAGATTTCTAATGTAAGTCAGATTAGTCATACATAGTGGGTGCCTGCATCCCTAAAGTCAACCGTACTGATGCTCAGAACTCAGCTCTAAATTCTTAAAATCTATGAAATGTGTTCAATTCTCAGTCTAGGATGTTATTCTACATAGAGTAAATTAAAGCAACTCTGATTCACAGAAAATTACAGAAGCCTAGAATATCCTTACATTGCTCCAAAAGACATATTTTTGAGAAAAAAAAAAAAAAAAGGCAGAAAATACAAGGAGAAACAAAACATAATTTTAAATTCTTCATCCTTTTTTCTGCTATTTAAATGTATCTCCTTTACCTATGAAGTGTGACTGTTGCCTTGTTTGGCCTCATCCAAAGTTATTTTATCAGTAGGAATAGGATAAGAAAAAAGAAATGTCAAAAAAGTGTGAAGGCCTACCCATAAGTGTCCATATTAAAAGTACATATGTTTACAAAAATATACCTCAGTTGCATTCTTGTCCTGTATCTATTTTCTATTATTTAGAATAAGGTATTTGTATAAAATATTTGAATAAATGTGGTATCTGTATGTTCAATTTGATCTTTCTGTATCATCTGCTTCCTTTACACTGACTATATTCTTAATGATGTGGAAACAAATTTTTTAAAAAGGAAATATATTTTAAACTAAAAACAAATGTATTCCTATAAAAAAAGAAGTTTCAATATCAGACACTTGGTATTTGGTTTCTGTGACTATGTGCCAGCAGGAGTATTAACCAGAAACATCAACTCTAAATTATTATTAGAGAATTTACTTTGAAAGTAAGTATTGATCTGTGTTTTACTAATCACATAGAATGGAAAACCATATCATGTGGTCTGTGTTTTCAATCAAAACTAACAAAGATTAAATTCCTGATAGATTTTACATCATACTATTCATGCACAACTGACTTACAAGAATTACGTAGCAAATACTTTTGAGAAATTAATACTCCTTTTTGTGACCATTTAAAACAAATAAACCCAAAAAATAAGCCAACTTCATCAAATAAATTATTTGCAACAAATAATTTTTTTAGTCCTATTCCCAAAACACAGAAGTAGGTACTGAAAAATGTAGTTGTCACATCCTGGTGAAGGATTCCTGTCACTTTATATCAAAGCAAAATACTGTGTTGTTTCAGTCACACGATTTTAATTTTTAAGGTAAAACATAAAATTAATATTTTGGTGCATTTCTCCCATAATTTTTAATCTCAAAATGTCTTTGACGAAAGTTGCTGTTTTCTTTTATCCTCCAGTTCTCCTTCCCAGTCTCCCTCAGGCCTTAAATCCACACGGAACTCAATTTAAGGAACAGAAAAGGGGCAGAATGCATTCATTTTGGGACATGATGCCCTAAGTATTGGCTGGTGACAATGCCCATTATTCTGCTATGCACAGGTAGGACTAAATTCTCTCCAGACTAAGGCAGTGACAGACAACAGATAACTTCAGCTGAAGAAATCAAGTTAAGTAGGTGAAACATAGCACATGGCACCTCGAAAATCTGTGAAGACATTTTCTGTGCCTTTAGAAAGGAACAAGAATTACCACACTTTCTTAATAGGTTTCTTATTGCTGTAATGCAGGAAGTAATTTATTAGGCATCCCAGGCTTCTTCAGCTGCACAAAGCTTTTGAGAACTACTGTGGGGGCCAGAGCATACCTGGAAGAATGAGGAAGAAATCCAATAGTGCAGATTGCCCAGGAAAAAGAATCCCCTGACCCTTTCCTATTAGACACCAGCACACGGGCCACACTCTCAGAGCGTGACAGGCAGCAGGACTCTTGCTGCTCTAATCCTTCAGTGTGCTGGCACGCTTTTGTATTTTAATGGATTTCCTTTTTGCTGGTTACTATTGTGGATGCTTCTATTAGTATGTGTTGAGATAGAAATGAAATGGGAAGTGTAGAGTACACCTTAAATTGCACCTAAAAATCCACCAGGCCGGCCTTGCCCCACCGTGCAGAGGAAACTGTGCATTAAGAGAGTTCTAGAGTGACCTCGGGGCTTGTGTCCCCCATCCAGGTGCAGGCAGAGCCCGTGGTGGCAGTAACAGCCCTGGCACCAATATGGAAAATGCCATCTGCATGGTCAAGGGAGCCAGGGCTGCCAGGAATTTAGCAGGGAGGCATTAGCTGGAGGCAGGAAGGGTCAAAGCAGCGCTGCTAGCAGTAATGCCTCTAACAGTACCCTTAAGCCCATTGAGGAGCACCAGGAGCACGAGCTATTATTCAGGGTGAGAAGAAGAACAATTTGCAAAAACAGAATTAAAATCAGAAGATGATCCTACGGTGTTTGTATTACTGTTTTCAAATTAAGCAATAAAAAGGAGCGTGAATTGCATTCTATTAATTCATACGCGGTGTTTTCATTCTTGGGTAGTCAACACAACAAGGGGTGAATTAATGCTACTTTGTTCTGACACTGTTGTGATTACAAAATGCTAATTTTAAGAAATATTTATATTGCTAATTAAGGAAGAAGGTCAGAAGTTCTAAGCTCCAGCTGCAATCAACACAGTTCACTGCTCTGAATTTTACAGGTTCTGAGCTGTGAATTGTGCTGATTGCAGGCACAGCTCTGGATTCTTATTAGCCAGGCAAACCACCCCAGTTCTACCAAATATTTTGTAATACATTCTACTGTGTTGTGTAAATCCTACTACTATGATGCAGACATTAATAACGTGAAGTACAACTATAAAACTCAATCTGTATCTGCATAAATTGTACACACAAATTTTAGAAATGGAAAAATGAATAAAAGCAAAGGCAATAAAGCTATGAGCACTTCATTGTGCTGACACAAGAAGAAAAGTGAGTTAATTGTACAGAAAAGAAGCTGAGGAACCAAAATAAAGTGAAAAGAAAACTCAAACTAAGAAAATTCAGAAAAGAGGAGGTTGTGAAACTGTGTCTGTATCTACATGTCCATGTACAAAGTCTTAGGTTATAAAAGAACTCAGCTGTATGCAACAGAAGCAAAATAATCACAGAACAGAAATAATAACCAATGAAATCATGGCTGGGGTGTTCTAGAACATTGGTATTAAAGCATTATGTGGTGGCAACTGAGAGGAGGAAATTACAGAGTGGGGAGGAAAAACATGCAAATGCATTATGACACAAAAGCATCCCTGAAAATAATGTGACGTTTTAGTTGCATCATATGCACTGTGATTTACATCCTTTACAATAATTTTTTTTTTTTCAATTACTGGGGTACCTTTTAATACTTTTTTTCTTTTTCAGGTGGGTTAAGATTTTTCAGAGAGGAATAATTACTTTGTAGCTAAGACAAATGTTCTAAATTATGAAAGACTTCCATATAAATATCCATGTAGTCTTATAAAAATAAACTTCCATTTCTTCCTCTTATACCAGCAAACAAATAAACTTCCAAGACATGCAGTTTACCTGTACAGGGAGACCTGGCAGCCCTGGAACATCTCAGTTACAGAGTTACCACAGTCAGAGGTGAAGAAGAAAAGCCTTTACCATGATTGCACTGTTTGTGCAATCCATGTCAGAATTTGATCAATAATCTGTAAACCAAGTACTCAGCCCCCATTTATAGATCCAGAAAACAATGAAAAAGGGAGGTCTAAACTCTCCATTTGATTTTATGGTGTCTCACTGCAATATCCTGTAATTTCCAGACTATTTAGTGGTCCATCAATCAATTTTTAATACTGAACTGTACCTTTTACCTCATTTTGCATAGAAATTTTTATTGTTTACATACAAGCAATTATAAAAACTCACTCTTTTGTGAAGATTTAGCACACAGGCTTATTTTTTATTTCAGTGCAAAATTGTAAGTACTTGTATTATAAATGGGCCTGTACATTTTATATTACTTTTACAAGCTACTTACAGCATGTACATAATGACACCTGTGCTCCAAATGTCACACTGTTGGCTGTAGTCACAGGCACTGATAACTTCATGGGCTGCCAACCAAGCAGAAAAAATAGTATTAATAATAGAAAAAAAAAAACTTTTAAATGCTTAAACACAAAGCATGAAGAATGTGCTGATGTGGTATAATTTATTCCCATATGTGAAGAGGAACCAACAGCAGATGTTTAAATGAATAATGTACAGGCCTTAACAATTCATGCTGATGTGTCCTCACTTTTATCATTTAGCTGTTAAGGGGGTGGTGACATTGTGACATTAGCTGTGTGATTAAGCTTAGTATTCTTCTTTTCCACAGGAAGTATTTAAAGCAGCATTCATAACACACTGACCTAAAGTACTGCAAGACATCACACAAACTTGGTTTTCTACCGGGCATAAGGGTAGCACATAAGAACCCAGGGTTTTTGCAAAACACGAAGCCTCTGTTTTCTTGAGCACATCAGATGATGAACAAAATTCGTGCCAAAATACTCCCAAAATAAAAATTTTCAAACCCACTGTTTCAGTCCTAGATGAAAACTCACAAATTAGAATGTATTCACTGCTCACTTTATATTATTTCAGTCACATGTCAGAAAGATGCAGGTTTGGGGCCATCTCAGTGAGACTTCTTCTGCTGCATCATGGGAGGTGTGGTTAAGTTCACAGCAAGATCTATGGTTTTTATCTCCAGGATCAAAGGAGGTGACATACTTAGCCCCAGAAAGGAACAAAGTATAAAACTCTTCACACAATGGAAGGGAAGATAGATTGACAGCAAATATTTTACTTGGTGTTGTCCCACCAAATCAAGAAAGCCTGTTGAACTGTGATCTCAGATTTTTTTATGTCTTAGGTAGGCACCAAGCTTCAAATACCTAATTATAATGACAAGGATCTTGAAATAGTTTACAATAATTTGATAATATCACAATTGGTAGGTAAGATTTTAAAGGAAATTGTAACCCTTAATATTGTCAAACTGGCCAAATCTGCTGTGGGGACTCATTTTTAATCAATCATTTTGATAACATTTTAAGCTATCAGTAATTCATGCTATAAACATATTCAGAAAACTTACAAAATTTTATACACTTATATCCTTAAATACATATCCTACACAAAATAAAATTACCAACCCAGGAAGTTGATATTACTTTTCTATCTTTTCTTTTTATATCTTTTCTAAACCAGTCTGATTAAATTTCGAATTTCCATGAGTCTCACACAGAACAAGGAAGGATACATGAAATGGAAATAAGACCAAAAGGAAAATATAAGCACAGAGGGGCAAAATCAGAAAGAAAATATGAGGAGCAGCTAGCAAGGGATGTATCTCAAAATGAGATCATCTATAAGAATATGAGTGGTGGGAAGACATTGAATAAAGACATCGGTGTTGTATTCAACCAAGAACACAACTGATTGATGATGCTTAGAAGCCAAATGTATTTAATGTCTTCTTGCATCAATTTTAACCAAAATGTCAAGTGCAAGCAGTGGATAGTCCAATCAATATCAATGACAAAAGGGCAAGACCTCAGTCTTTTACAGAGAAGAGAAAGGTTAGCAAGTACTTGAGTTGGAAATTTTAAACTCAGCCATAAACGATAAAATTCATTCTGGAGGACTTTAAAAGTGACAAGACTTTTCAGAGCTATTAGCTCTTCAAGAACCATTAGAGGAAGGCAGATAAAACATTTGAAAACTGCAAAAGGCAATCATGGTTATCTACCTGTAAGAGAGCAGAAAAGCTGGCATCAAAGAATTAGAGAAGTATCCTATTAATTTTAACTCCCAGGAAAATATTGGAATTAATAGGCACCTAGAAGAAAACAAAGAGGTGAGTAACAGATATTATGCCCCTGTCAGGAGCAAATCTCAATGCAGCACAGGCTGACAGGCTTTGGGGTTACAAGAGGAACATGAAATGTCACTCATCTCTATTTTAGTAAGGATTTAGATACTGTTTTCCCTAAATTATTTTGTAATCCAAATTACTGTGTTTAATGCAATAATTTAACACATTAAAATATCACAGGAGCAATGCACAGGTCCATAAAAAAAAAATGCTTCTGAGAAAACAGCTGTAACTTGTTTGGTGTTGTGGTGGTTTTGGTGGAAGGCTTTGTCAAGGTATGTTTTGTAGTTCTCTGTCCTCTTTAAAGAACAAGAGACCAAGAGAGAAGTGAAATAACAGATTGCTGGCAATAGGAAGGTGCCTACCTGTTCTTCATGTCTGTGCTGGCTAGGGGAGGAAATAACAGTCTGAAAATGTGGGCTGCAGTTCCACCCTTTTCCCTTGCCCACACACAGGATTCCACCCCCTCCCTTAGGTCAGCTAGAGCAATTACATGGCTGCAGGTGAGTTAACTGAAACTTCATAATGAAAATAGTGATTAGATCAGGGCCTGCAGGTGTAAGTTTGAGCTGATTGTCAAACTGAAGGCTCGGGGCAGACAGCAGGAAGAGTTTCTAGGAGGATAATGAAGCACCAGAATAGAGTGCCTGGGAAGATTATGGAGTCTCCATTACTGGAGGTCTCTAAGTACACTTAGCACAAATACTCATCAGAAATGACCTCAGTACAGCTGCTTCTTCCTTTGGACAGAGAAATAAATCAAACAACTCAAGGCCCCTTGCACTGATGAGACTCTACGTTCCTGTCATGATTGGTAAATTGGAAAGTAATTTTATCCTGTACAACCTCCTCACTAAAAGAGTATTTAATGCTACTTGTATTTAATAAATCAGAATGTTGGAAGGACTTATTTTCTTCCCGCAAAAAGGATTTCTTTTTTGTTTCATTTTTTTAAGAGCAAACTGTGAAATTTGCTGGTATAAACTGCTGAGAAAAAGACTCCACAGAATTAAAAAAATGAATGCTATGTTGGATAATGGAGTGAAGTATGTTATAGCAAGCAGTATAAAGTAGAAAGGGTTACAAAACTTTATGTTATGGAATGAAAAGTTTTCATTGCCTAAACAGACAAGGGAAAAGCCGTGAAAAGTATCTCCTTCAGGCAGGTTACATCATCATTACCTGCTTTTGTGTTGGGCCTTTTTCAACTTCCATTTCAACATCAAATATTAATCAGTCCCATCCACTGGTGTAGGCACATTTTTGGGATAGAAATTGTCTAAAAAATTGGTTATTGTTTATTCCCACTGTTTAGCTGGAGATTCTCATATTTCTCTGCAGTACATCAGAAGTCACAAATTAACTCTATGTCACCAGAGAGAGGTTATCACCAGAGTGATACAGAGTTAGAAGTCTTACCAAAAAGGTACTACTCATCAACTGTCCATGAAGAGGACATTTCAAAGGGTGGAAGAAATGGTGAATTTTTTTTTCTTAACAAGATAGGGTTTTATCCTGTATGTAAAGCCTCTTTCAAGTGCAATACATGGAGAAGTCAAATNATGCTGATTTGTTTTTTTCTTAACGAGATAGGGTTTTATCCTGTATGTAAAGCCTCATTCAAGTGTAATACATGGAGAAGTCAAATTCTTCAGCATGCTTTTACATTTTTATAGTTTTTATATCAAATTCTGTGAGACAATACATACATCTGAAGACATCAGTATCTGTGAGTTCAGGAAGGAATGCCCTGATACTGAGAGGTGGCTGGAAAAAGAAGGTCTTTCTATACATATTAACAAAATTTCATCTCAGCCCCATGCCAGTGTGCACCTGTGCCATGTACTCGTGTACCATATGGAAGAACCTCTTTCACCAGGAGCAAGCCACGTCTGGATTTGTCCCATAATTCTGTCTGCATACCCTACCTAAAGCCAGAAAATCATAAAGATCCAGGAAGATTTTCTCACAGCTAAAAATAGGGGGGTGTGAACCTTAGCCTGAAGTGTAACATTAGCTGTCTCAAGCCTGAAAGTCTGAAGTACTTAAATGCTGTTTTTAGCTGGTTTTTCTTATCTCACAGTGTGATGGACCTCTCCTCTCCTGCAATCACTTTAATTGCTGCTGGCCACAGCAGCTTTGGGGCTTGGTTCAGTGTTTTCCCACTTCTCCCATTAAAGTCACTTAGGAGATATTCTCCTCTACAACGAGAGGAACAAGCAAAGTGAGGAAAAATCTGACCTCATTCACAGGATGGAACACAGAAAAAATGCTTCCACCTTGCAGGAGAGATGACAGAGTGTGCTAGTTGATGTTCCAAAGGGTACATAATGCAAGGCCATGAAAAAAGAATTGCCATGGTGACTTCTGTTGATGAAGTGGTGAGTTGATTGCAAGGATGGAAAACCTGTGGAAAAGACAGAAAGTTTATCAATGTCTCTCTTCCCTCTGGCATTTTCAGGAAGAAAGACACATACTGCCCCAAACTGAAGGGTACAGAGGAATCCACAATGATGTTTCTTAAAATGAGATTATATAGAAAACGCACCGGTCTCAGAAACAGAAAACAGAGTTTTGCAGTCTGGATTTATCCATTATAAATTACTGAGTTGTCCACTTCAGAGTCTAATTCTCAGCCTGGAGTCTTCTATCCCAGACAGGGAGTTCCTGATCCAACAATTCACATTGTACAAGATGATGCCTATATTTTACCAGTAACTACTACTAAAATATCAAATTAGTGATGCACAATTAACACATGATTTATAAAGCATCAAAGACTATTTTCTTCAATACAAAAGAAGATGTAAGCATATGGAACATTGTGTTGAGGTAACAAATATTTATTAATTTCAAAAGAATCCTATAATATACTTGCATTTCAATCAAGATACAGTCTAAATAGGCTTTTTCCTGATTTACTAACAGACTTTAAATTGGAAACACTCCTAATTTAAATATTAATTACATCTCACAGCATCTGCTGACTTCCTGTAACTAATGGCTTGGGACTATACAAATGTAGATCTGGTTGAACAAGGTATGGTTACTTTAAGGATTTTTTTTTAATTGACCAAGAAATGTACTTACCATTAAAAAAAAAAAATAAAAAAACCCAACTCTTTTCAACAGCAGCTCTTAGCCGCCAAGTGATTTTTTTTCTCCTAATAACACCATTTAGTAACTAATTTCAAAACCTACTAACAGATATTAAAGTCGGGTTTCCCAGTAATATCTGAATATCAAAAATGGTTCTTGAAGCCAAACTGCTACAATTGTCATCTTTCCTTTATGTTTAATTTCACTTCATTTACCTCATGGATGTCACTGCTTTTAACTAAAATGTTTTCCAGTTTTAGATCTCTGCGAACAATACCTGCCAAGAGAAAGAAATAAAATATTATCAGTTACAGTGGACATATTCTGGCAGAAATATTTTAAAATCCTTTGATCAATTCCTATGAGCAGTTCCCATGCATTTTACTCTAAACTAGTAGCAGCCTAACAAAAACTACCTCACTTCTTCCAGGGAGTCATATAAGAATTGCAAATGTTGAAGTCTCATTCCTCACCACAAACCTGTAAGAAAGGCAAAAGTACATGATAGTTTGGTCTTATAAAATCAGATCATCTGACATCACCTAACAAAAAAAGCAGAGTGTATCTTGTCCATTTATCAAATTTGCCCATATATTCACACCTGAAATTCGTTTTAATATACCAAACCAATCAAGGGGTTTTGCCCTTTTGATGAGAGTCCAGAAGAAGCAAGGCCTTATAGAAGGCACCATTCTATAATGCCATATATCTCTCTGGAAAAAGAGATAAAGGAAGGGTTCCTAAAAGCACTATGTTGTAACAAAGAGGTTAATAATTTCCTTGCAAAAAAAATTTCAAGAATTCCAAGTCCTACACCATCTACAAAATCTAAATTTTTGGCTGGATAGGTTAATTCTGTTGTAGACTGTGCAGAATTGCAATGGTTCTGCGTGGTGGCTGAAAATGCTGATGTTTACTGACCCCTAAATGCAATATATGCTGCTAGGAAGTGCCAGGAACAATCCACTTCTGCTTTTTTACCTCCTGTAATACACTGTACATACAGCAGTTAAAGTTATAATGCAAAGCAGTTGCAAGCTAAGAAATAATAACACAGTTATTGCCATAGCTGGTGCAGAGAGAGAAATAAAAGAATAAATAAGAAAATAAAAGAAATAAAAGAAAATGGCAGCACATATTGCATCTGTAAAAAAAATAAAGTTCTAAAAAAGCATTAGTGTAGTGCATTTTACTTTTTCCTTATCAGATTTTTTTTATCCTATAAAATAAATAATAGATAAAATATCAATCAGTAACTGTTTTTAAACATATGAACACTAGAAATCAATGAACATAGGGGAGAAACAGAGGAATGTAGTCACAGTTTTTGTGCAGACATGCTACTACCGAAACAAGTCTTTGAATGATGTGTCCTGTCTGATTTTCTGTAAAAGGCCCTTTAACACAAAGCACTTTGTATGTTCTCCATCCTCACACTGCTCCATTATAAGATGTGTCTGCTAATATTAATAAAAGGGAGAATGTAATGATTTTGGTCTCTCTGAGTTTAGTTTCTTCTAATGTAATAACAATATATGACAACATATGACAATATATGACAACATATGAGAATATATGACAATATATGACAATATATGACAATATATGACAATATATGACCTAGGACCCCAATGCACTTAGTATTTTAAGGACAGAAGGCAAAGGACAATTGACCAGCCACAAATATTGCCAGTATTGTGTTTAGTATGACAAACCCTCAATCTTTCAAAACACATGCATTTTAAAAATGTACAAAAATACAATTATTTCAAATCAAGGGCTAAGCATGGATTTAGCTCGAAGTCTCTTCCACTTAGTGCATTAAAAATTACTCCAGAAAGGCTGATTACCAACCCTTAAAAAAAAGTAAAATGCAACTTTTCAGCAACTAGGAATTAAAACTGTAATAATTCAATCAAATGAGACTTCCAAATAATTCAATATCCCAAGAAGAAAATCCTACACATGCAGCTAACAGCAAATATTATTTTACATATCCTATTGCAATATTTATAACAAGTGCTGCCATTATAAGGTCCTGAAATCTTATCTGTCAGCTCAGCCACAAAACTTTAGGCAAAAATTTGCACCGTGGTATTCATTCTGATTTGTGAATGGAATCTTTTTTTTGTTCCTTATTTTTACCTTGCTCAATAAAGAAAGATTAAAAACTGAAATATTTAAATAAGAAGCACTGTTCAACTGCATATATCCTTTGGAGAGATTTTGTTACTTTGCATCTAAGATGCAAATATATTCTCAATTATTCTTTCATGAAAGAATAAGAGCCCTGAATTACTCAGTTTGACAGAGGAGTTCGAGTGTTTTCTAAACTTATGCTGCTTCAGGTTTCTGCCACTGGGGCAATGAATGAGACACAAGGGACTACATGAAAAAATGAGAATAAACATCCCCATAACTGAAAAGAGAATTTCTGTATCTGATATGACCTTGGTGCTCAAACAGATATTGGAAGAGGAGAATCATCAGATAATAAGAAAGCTAGGAATTATTTAAAGTATATCACACATATAAGATATTTACTCTTTTCCTGAAGTTTTTTAAATGGCTTATTTATTGACACTAGTCTTGTGTTTCACTTCAGTTATCATCCCAAGGCTGTCACCATCTAGTTTCCATCTAAATGGATGAATTTCATGAAAAAAACAACCACAAAATGTACTGCAACTATTTAAAAATCAAACTGTATGGATTATCCATTAATACAGACTAATCTAAACCTTGCAACCATATGTTCAAAAGATGACTATCAGAGAGGCAATCTGATTTTTCCAACAAAAGCATTTGCAGTATTTTCTACCCAACATGTTTCAGTCTTCATGCATGTTTGCTGTAAGGCTTAGGATCAGTCACTTGCAGAGTTTGGTACAAGTTTTGTGCTTCACTTTGAAAAGTACCATGAGCTGCCACCTGCCATTGTCTGGAATTCCTCTCTGTTTTCCCATCAAACTCTCACATGATGTCTGGAAAATTCCCCTTCTGCTTCCTAGGAGTGCCCATTCACACCCCAAATCATAGGAATTTCCCTCATTCTTTGCAGGAGTGCATTCCATCGCTTTCAAGAAATATTCTCAGCTTTCTGGGAAATTTTCCACATATTCCACTCTTTCCACAATTTTTCCCGCGCTCAAAACTTTGCACAAGATTTCTGGGACTTCCCCTTTGATTTATAAAATTCCTTGTGTGCTTTTGGGGAATCCACAGCCAATTCCTAGAAATTTTAGGTGTGTTGTTGAAAGTATTCACTTTGGCTGCCCTCCTCCTTTTTCTACCTTCCACTTTCCAGGCCACACCACTTCGTTTTTCAGGAAATTTTCCCTTTCTCTGTAAGTATTTTCCCCAAGTGTTTTTTGGAAAATCTCCCTCTGTTTTCTAGGAATTCTCTCTCAAATTGCAGGAATTTACTAAGTTTACTTTTAATTTACTAAATCCTAGAAAATTTCCCAGCACCTTCCCACTTTCCCAGCTGCTTTCCATGCATTCTCCTAGTGATTTCCAGAAATTTCACAGGTGCTCTCTAAGAACCCAGACAAAATGAGTGGGGAGTCATTGTGTAAATGCTATTGGAAAATTAAAATAAAATAAAATAAAATAAAATAAAATAAAATAAAATAAAATAAAATAAAATAAAATAAAATAAAATAAAATAAAATAAAATAAAATAAACAAAGCCACCTTCCATGATGCCTGTGTCTTGGGAATTGCAAAAACTGTCCACAATTGAGTATGTACATATTAAAATCTGTGCTTAATGAAGTGGCAGTTCCTGAATATAATACTGAAAAATCCCACAGCCTCCCAAGCATATTTACTTTGAAAAGAGTGTCATTTAAGGAAACTTTCTCATGCATTTTCATCAAACTCCTGGGAGATCTAAAAGTGGGTAGTGTTCAGATGCCAGTAACACATTTAGAGAGCTATGACATTTTCAATTGCTAGGGCTAACTGTCCAATAGAGTTTGACACTGCTTTTGCATTAGTGACCAACATCTAAGGCTACACATCTTAATTTCCCTTGCTGAGACTTTGTGTGTCCTCCTCCTACTCACATTTTCCACATAAGTCACAAACGCAAAAATTAGGTTGTGTATTCAGATATTTCTAATTTAGAGTGATAGTGACTTTACACCCATGTATATGAATATAAAGAAATGTATAGGAAGAAGTGCTCCTGGAAAGGGGACCCATTTATGTTGCTTTTCAAGATTATACATTTAATTCTGAAATTTCAGTTTCAGTGCTTTTTTTCAATTTTCTTTTCAAATGTACATGTAACAAACTCCTCCAACAAAAGCTTTTAAAGTTTTCAACTGAACAATATTAAAGCCTTCAGTATAAAAGAAAAGATTATGATGCAGGATAAATATGTCTCCATCAATGTTAACTACTGCAGGAATGATAAGAAAAGAGACTGTACATCAATGAGAGTGAACTACTGAGGAATTAAAGACAATCAACTTCAAATCCAGCTTCAGTCTCAATTTTTTTGCCTACTACCTTTAGAATGCTATTACCATTTACACATTTTTTTTACATCTGAAGGCTACCATAAATGAAAGACATCAAGGCACAAGTGGGTGGGAAGAAAACCAGAGAATTGCCCATCACATGCAAACTCTGTCTCCTAAAACAAAACCTTTCTTTTCAAAACACAATACCTTTAAAGCCTGTAAACTTACTCTAACATGTGTTAGGCTGTTTGTAGGATTAATAAATCCTTTAGTCCATGTATTTCTTCATCAGTTTAGACAGTGGTAAGAAAATATATCTACTGGAGACATCCATGCAGACAAACCTTCTGCCAGAATTGGCTCAATGTTCAGGCATGATGTCACATATGAATATCATTATCATGTCATAACCATGGCAGCTTTTTAAAAAATCATGTAATTAATCTCATTTATTACATTACCTTGAGGGAAAAGAAAAAATGATAAATGTCTTCAAAAATAAAGCCTTTTTAAAAGTTTCATATTTCAGGTTAATTTGTTTAACTTTTCTTCTGATGAATGGATTATTTTAGGCAGTGAAATTTTGTGCTGTAGAATTCCTGGCCTGCCTACTGGATGGAACTACCTCCCTGTGTTTCCAGGAATTTTTTGGAAACAAGTACTTTCTATGACCATTGAAAATAATATCAACTTGTCTTTTAGGGGGCAAGAGTTGAAAAATATTTTCTGTGGAAGAGATTTTACTCTTTTCTTTAATATTTTTTTTAATTCATTGGGAAATGTAATCTTTACTTTGGAGAAATGAGTGCTGGTAACTGTAGAAGAGGAAGAAACACCCAGTCTTGTAAACACACCTCAAAAATACGTAGTGAAGAAAATTAGGTCTGATTCCAGTCTCCTTACCTCCTCTGCCCACACTGGATCCTTTTGCCACACACTTCTAAGTCACGTGTGATCTTGGTGGCAATGGGGGCAAATAAAACCAGCACTGCTTGGTTCGCATGAAGCTGAGCGTTTGGTTAATTTTATGGTCTCCTCTTCACTGCTTTCAGACATCTGTTCAACTTCATATAGTCTGTGCCCAAATTCAATTAAAAACACTGAGACTGGCAGGAATGTGTCCACTGCTCAAAGAAGTGGAATAAAACCTGAGAGATGAGGGGGCGGGCGGAGCACAAAAGCCTTGTACTCGAACTACAGCTGTCTGCCATGCTGACAAGGCACTGCCTCGGCATAACAGCATGTTGGTCTGCACAGCAGACCTGCAAAAACAAAAAACACACTGTCAAAAAAGGATACTTCAGCTTTTTTAGCTACAGAGTCGCTGTAGCGGTGCATCCAGAGATGGAAAAAGCAAATTTTTTTTTTTCCACCAGACGGTAAAAAATTATAATAGATTTTTCCTTCAGAACAAATGGTATACAATACAGCTTTCGAGGATTTCAAAATACTTGGGAAGCTGTTGATCTGGAGCACCCAACAAAAATTAACTTTTGCTTCTAACTGGCATCATGTGAGGACATCCTTCAGCAGTGCTGCCAAAACAGGGATGACAAAAGCAGGGATTTCCGGGTACTCTTGCAAGTCCCCTGGAGAGCTGATTTGCACGTGATTCCTCAAACTCTACTTTTCTCAAAAAAGAAGCTGCACAAAAAGGCTCAGAGGGAGTTAAAATGCACCAAAGAAGGGAAGTTTAGCTAAACCTTTCCAGGCCAGAAGGCCAGGGCTCAGTTCCTCCACAGCAGACAACAAAGAAGCAACCCCTGGAACTGTTGGGGGATTAACAAGCCTTTAGCTCCTGGAATACCATCAAGTTGCCCAGCTTTATAAAAGACACTCATTCTACCATCACAAATGGCTACTGCAAGTGAGGCACAGGAAACAGACGGCTGTTGTGCTGGCTCAATTCCTGCAGGACAGGGATCAGAGTGCCGAAATTCGGGATCACCCCTCAACCTGCTCCCCAGGCTGAGGCAGCTGCTGCCCTGAGCAGTGACAAAAGCAACACTGCTCACCTCAGGCCAAGGGGGCTCAGTCCTTGGAGCCCACGAGGGCCTTGGCATTTTGGACACAGGGAGACACCAGGGAGCTAAAAGGATCCACGCTGCGAGAGGATGGGAAATGCTGGCTTAAGCTGAGAGCCACAGCCTGCATTCCCACAGAAAACAGGGACCAGGTGCTCAGCTGGCACTCTGCAAAATCTCCTCTGCTCCACTGCCTCTGATGCACCTCAGAGATAATCTCAGATGTCATTTGAACATCCTTAAGCCCTTTGGTTCCATCCTAGCCCCTCATTTCCCAGATCTAGGACTTTTCTATTTGAATGACAGATGACTTATTAGAAAACAATAGTACAAAATACTTACATGGAGACAAAAACTACTTAAGAGAATGTTCTTTTCTGATAGAGTGCTTTTATCATGAGATAACTTCTAATCTCACTCAATAGCCTACATTTTGCAATTTACATGAAACGTGATTAATATCCTATTTCCATATTTAAGTCTCTGACAATATTAATACCCTTAGTCCTACTATCTAAGAAATTTTTAACTGTAATATGATAAAGTTATTACAGTTCTTGATTGTCTGAAATGTACCAGGAAAAAAAATGTCATAAGTAACACAGAAAAAGAGATAACCTTAATGATATGTAGAAATCTTTTTGTTCTCTTGAAGATGTTCTGAAAACATTAAAAAAGGACTAAAATAATGAATTTATTTTACATTTTTCTTCTGAACAAAATTTTTGTATTAAGATTTCTGGCCAAAGCCTTCTGTTTATAAATCAATAAACTGAAGGATATGGGTTTTTCTCTTAAATATTATCAATATGACAATTCAAGAAAAAGGAGGAATAACTTTTTCACAAACACCTTTGTAAACCTTTTGTCTAGGCACAAGAAAATACTACTAGTTGAAAATAAATAAACAGATCAACAAAGCAATAAATAAGGGAGGGGCCTACAGCTCTCTCAATTCAGATTACTGCCTATATAAAAAAAAATTAAAAGAATAAAAGAAAAACACGGATTTCACATTAGCTTTTGACTAAGATTTCCTATTCAGGGTGTTTTAACCCCCTCATGAGAGTCATGTGGTCTCTCTCAGATCCCTGTGGGTGTCAGAACCACAGGGCAAGACACCAGGTAAAGCCTCCCCCATCTCTGTGTACCTAACAGATTATTTTGCAAGCTTTTATTAATGTCTGAAACTAGAAGCTATAACATTTAATTAACCAGTTAAAGAATGAGCAAAGGGTGTGGCAGACTGCCCCAAACACTCCAGCAGTGAACTATCCTGCCTTAACCACTCAAGGTAACTGTGATAAAAACATATTTCATACAACTAAAAGTTGTAGAGGAGGAGCAGATGAATACCTGTCTCTTTTTAATATCATGTGACACAAACAGGGAAGACAGGAGGAACTGTTATGTGACAGTTTTCAGCACCTAGAGGCATTTCCCTATCACATCTGCAGTCTGCTTTCTCCTCCTTTGTGAGCTGACAATGTGACAACAGAGCAACCTGGAGTTATTTTTCTTTCCCAGCCCACAGGTATCTGTAGGAGCTTTTGACCAAAGTTAAAACTGTGAGGGATCCAAGAAACTGAGGGCTCACATTGATGTATTTGGCTGTTGCTGGTCAAGGTGACCACACCAAGAGATGCAGTGTCCATCAGGGATAAATGTGGCCACACTGGGAACTCCCAGTTTGAAGTTTCTGGTGTTGGAAGGTGGGAGCTGTGTGGCCAATATACTAGAATCTAACATTCTAGATCTTCTTTTGTTTCAATTCCTCCATGATTTTTAGTATTTGCAATACCTGAACTTGATTTAAAAAACCGAAGCTGAAACCAGAATGCTGGGGTTCAACTCTTATTGATTGTTCACTTCTACTTTGGCACATCTGCTTCTAAATTGAGCTGGAAATTAAATCTTCTCTAAGCTTCTTTGGGACCTGAGAAGTTACATCACCCTCCTGCTACAGTTTTCCATATCTGTTAAATTCAGGTAACGTCAGTTATCACAATTAATGTTCTAAAATATTATTACATGGCAAATGATTTGTACAGGAAGACAAGTACTGCAAGAGCTATGAATGTACTCTGAGGCCTCGTCCTACAATTTTTCTTATAAAAGAGCAGCACTTAGAACAGAAAAAAACTGGAACCAGGACCACATTGCAGCAAAAAGTAAAGGCTCAACACAAAAGGCCTGAGATATAAACCACATAAATAGTTGATCCTACTAGTTAATAAATTAATACATAATTATTTGTGAGTGGCATGTTTTTACCTTCAGTTTAAATGAAAAGGATGTAATTCCCAGAAAATGAAAGGTGAAATCCAAGAAGGCCTGTGAGAAATTCCTAGAAAGAAAAGGTTTATACCTCAAAATCCTGTGGAAAACTTCTACAAAATACATATAGAATGTCTTAGAAAGCAGAGGGTAAATTACTTGAATTTGCATGAGAAAATATCTAGGCAGCACAGAGACAATTTTTAGCAGGTAGAGAGGAATTCCTTGAAAGCACAAGGAAAATTTTCTAGAATATGCAAAGTAAATTCCTGCAAATTACAGACAGAAAATCTATGGAGGAAACCTGCCTAGAGGGGAGATCCTCAGAGAGCACAAAGAAAATTCACAAAACATGTGAGGTTTAAATTAATAGCAAGCAGACGTGGAGAATTCTTGAAAACCAGAGATTAATTCTTGGAAACTAAAGAGGAATTTTCCAGAAGGCACATAAGCAATTCCTGTAAATTGAAGGGGAATTATCAAGATGAAGCACAGGGATTAAAAAAAAAAAAAAAAAAAAAGGAAATAGTCCTGGAAAGTGATGAGGAAATAGAAAACAGAAGTTGGCATTTCCTAGAAAGCACAGCACAAAGGCCTGGAAAGCTGAGAGGTGAATTCCTGGACAGCAGGCCAGGAATTCCTAAAAAGCACATGAACATTTCCTTGGGATTCCCCGAGCCAGGTGTGCCCTGTGCAGCACTACAGCCCTTTAACAGCTGCAGCAGATTTGGCTGAGCAGGGAGCAGAAGCACTGGAATACTGGGCCACCCTTGTCCTCAGTGACAAACCCAGAACAATAACTTGGCAGCCCAAGCCAAGAGAAAGCCATGACTTAGGTCAGAGCCTTCTGGAGACCTTCTCTTCTAGACCAACACATTTGCTTTCTTCTGTGGCCACTGAGGTCAGAATCACAAAGGAAAGGAGGCAGAAGACAGGGATGACCTTCTTCTCTGTATGTTGCAGGTCCTACAAGCCTGGACACAGCTAAAATCCTGCTGCCACTTGTGTCCCAAACAGCCCCACTTGTACCAGGAAAACAACTGCTCAAAAACCTCTTTCATTTTCCTCCTTTTTTTTACTCTTGATTTTGTTTAACATTTCTGTGTAGTCCCAAAACTACACTGAGAATGCATGAAAGATACAGTGAATCAGTTTATTATCAGAGATTACAGACACTGGTTACTACTTAATCACCAGTTATGAGTAGCAGTCAGTAGTTATTAACAGAGGTATCTCTAACACCTTCATCCATTAGCATCTTTTACTTGGAGTTTTAAAATACTGAAATGGGAGATTTTGAGAACCATGAGAAACAAAGGGGCACAGGATGCCCATTAAATTTATTTGGTCAGTAAAATAAAGGACGAAAAAAGCACATGAGGCTCAGCATCAAATTAACTAGTCTTATTATAATATGAGAAAAATCTGAAGGGTCTGCTGTGGAGAATTTGGTTTGCCAGTCTGAAAAGCCTCTAGAGTTAAGAAAAAGCCTTCACTAAATAGGAAGCATTCACGTCTGTGCCACTGAAGACATCTGTGCTATAAAATCTGCTGTGAACAAGCTACAATTTCTGTTTTGTACAATCCTGATGCCTTAGTCCCTGTTATAAAGACAGATCTCCCATTGACAGCATCAGAGGGGAAAAAAATGACTGTGGGATTAGATCCTACATTTTGCTAGTTTTTATTTATGGCCACTTACCAACGCCAACCGCTTACCACTTCTAGAACATGTCAAATTACTGCCTCCAACCACAGACACTCAAATATATTCATACCAGCTTCACACTGACTATAAAGTCAGCGAGAAGGTTCATTAATAAAGAGAAATTCTAGTGACAAGGCACAGGAATCTTAAAGCAATTCAAACTGTCTGTAAGACAAGGGAAAGTCAACGAGTGTGTGCGTTTAGCACAAAGACCTTGAGTCATCGGTACAAACACACAGACAGATACATGGCAATTCTAACAACTGGTCAGCAACAAACACTCTTTGAATTAAGAAAGCTGTCACAAAGAGATGGGAAAAGTCACCCATACACTTCTTTCTTTAGTGGCTTCTGAAAAGCCCACAGCAGAACCACAAATGTAATTAAATAAATGCGGATTTCAGCTACCCCGAAATGTTTGTGGCAATTCCAGGGAAGTCAGTGTAGTCACACTACATTTACACTCAGGTCAGTGGGATCAGGATCAAACCCTAAGTGACTAAAATCAACAGAGCACAGCATCTGCTAATGCCACTGCCCAAAAAATCACAATAAGCCTCGGGCATGCTATTATGAGATTACACGATTTCACTGTCAGGCTGAGGAGTTTGAAAAGTAACTACAAACTGTGGAGGATTTAATTTTCTCAGGCAAAGGATATTTTCTTTCAATTAAAAGGACAAGATCATGCTGTTTCTTCAAAGATAAAACTTAGTTTTCTTCTTCTCTTGTAAAACGATAGATAGAAACATTCTTGCCCAGTATTTTACGAGATAAAACATTTTTATCTGTGACTGGAATGTGAAGAATAGGAAAGTTTGATTTTATTTGAGAATGCCAGAGAGTGTTTGCCTTGCAAAACCACAGAGATTACAAGATTACAAGTGACATAACGCTGTGAAGAGATTCTGCAAATGGCAGAAACAGTGGCCACAAGTTTATTTAGTTCTTAGTGAAAGTAAGATGTAAAAACAGATTGATCCTTCCAGCATCAGAGTGAAGCTTGTTCTCTCAATAACGACTAAAGGGATTGCAAAAATTATGGCTCACAAAAATTCTTAGTAGGTGGAGGAGGTGTTATGGTGTATACTCAGTACTTCTAGAATGATCTGACAAAGATCTTTCTTTAACCTCACCAATATTGGAAATGTTTATAAGTTTTTAACCTTTTCATATTGCCATGGATTTTTCCTTTCCACAACCTTCCTAACTTCCTCCCTTCACTCTGTGCATTTCAGAGTGCTGGGCTAATTACTCTTAGTAGACACAAAACTTCACAGCTTTCTCGTTGAACCAAAAAAAAAAAAAAAAATCAACAAATATACAATCTTGAAACATTTGAAACAGCCTTTTTTAGATTGCTTGCAGTTGCTAGTTAGTAAAATTTAGCAAATCAGAGGTCAAGTTTGCAGTTTTTGGCAAAATAAAACCCACAAGCACAGACTAAAGGGGACATCATTTTTCACAGCCCTGATTCAAGACTCCTGGCTGCCTTTCTGCACTCACAGTTGTCCTACTCCTAGCTTGGCAGAAATACAGGGTGAATGTTCACACTCACCAAGTGCCAAGGCAGCCTGCGACGCTTAAAACCCAGAACTGGCAGTCTTGTTAGCAAAAGGAATTTATTCTGACTTCACCAAAACTGGACCAGCCACTAAGACCCAATGCAGTAGCCACCACCAACCACTGCACTTGCAGCTCTCGGGGAAGGATCCCAAATATGCAGCAAGCAGCCAATGAAATACATGGGAAAAGCTGGGTGTTTGGCAGCCTAGAACAGGCCAACAGCAGCTCAGACGAGCAAAATGCAATTAATGGCTGCCTGCTGGGTTGTGTTTTACATTCCTTCCTGTGCCTAGTAACTAGAATGCCCAAACTGAAGCTATGAGTGAAAAATGTCTCAGTGCTGACACCCACCTCCCAGGCCATTCTCTTTGAAGCTGTGACATTCGTATAATCTGTTAGGCAGCTATCAGGCCTGTCAAAAGGATGCTCCATTCAATAACATTTTGAGGGTTTCAGCAGATTAATGAAAATCTTTAGTTAAAGCAGCCTACACTAAATTATTCAAGTGCATAATAACAAGCAGTGTTGTACACAGTTACAGAAAACTCTGCCATTGACTCTTTTTGGGGTATGTGAATAAAACATGATTTTTACACCAAAGAAAACCCCAAACTACCAAAACTTAGGGTAATCGTTGAGATACACACTTACAAAATGTACAAATATATATGTGAATATATATAATTTCACATCCAGAATAAGTGCCCTTCTAGTTCGATCACATACTCTTCCTTTTTTCCAGGTTCTTTGCTTTGATCTATTTTGCCTCTATCATACTGCATAGCCATGGAACTGCTCAAGGATTATGTTAGAGGGGATAAAATATCAGAAGCCACAGCTGTCATTTATTAGGTCCAGCTCTAACATCTCATGGAGGCGGGCATACCACCAGGTGCTGATAATTTTCATTTCCTTGTATTTAATATTGCTGAAAGAAAACATTGCATTTATTAGTAGAAAAACATAAATTTCTCCCCAAATGTTTTCTGTAAGATTTTTTAAAGTTAATTCTTCTTTTTTTTCCCCACAAAGTAACTTTGAAATGCTCTGAAAATTCTCTTTCATCTCCTGAGATGTGATTCTACACCTGCTCTGCAGGTAGAATTTTATATGAAGTACATCACAACATAAGAGACAAATCTCTAGGTTCAAACCCCTGAAAATTCTTCTGCCTAAAAAAGTCAAATGCAAAGAAAGACCTTCATACAAGAAATATGGTTGATTGCATGTATGCATAATTTCACTGGAAAAGGCACCGAAAATATGCAAATTTTATCACCTATTTCAATGTGTTATTTGATGCATACCCTTATGTTGCTATACGTTCAAAAAAATACAAAATCCTAAATTAATTTTTTATCTTTCATTTTGTTCAAATAGCTTAAGCCTATCGTATTACAAGGCTCTTCAGGAGACTTAAATAGTATTAAAATACTATCTTCAATTTGAAGGGCAAAATACCTGGAAAATTAAGGTCACATAATGTTTCAGAACCTAATGGAGTATGGATTTCTGCTTGGGATACTTCAACCAGAAACCTCAGTAATCTTAAATCTGTCTCTGCTAGGCATAATAAGTTTTAAATGTTTGAATGAATTTCAGGGTATATTTTGTATACCCTGTACTTTCTGAGCAGAGCACAAAGCATTAAGTTCAGAATACTCAGCTGCCATAGAAAAGTCATCCAAATCAAAAGCACTCTTACAGGAATTCTTACTAGGAATAGACAGCTGCAGGAATAGATTTTGAACCAGCAAATATGATGTTAATTTCTTGCAATAGTGTTTCAATAGACATAAACACCATTGAAATAATTGGGCATAGGGTTATTAAAGCTTGGCATGCTTAAAAGGTGGGCACAACCATACACAAAAGACAATCAGCATCTGTCACTTATTGTTTGACTTGGATGATTCTGATGTTATTGATTATTTCCTAAGGGTGCCCCAGGCAGGTGACTCAGAGCATAACACAGAACAGCCTAAAACATCTTCAGGCTAGGAATATTTTACAGTATGCTGTAATAGATTATTTTTAATACCTGACCTCTTGTGGCCAACATCAGCCAAGAAAAGCCACCACACTGCTGTTCAGCCCCCAGGAGAGCCCTGAGACAGCAGAGCTTACAGGGAGGGAGACTCTGTGCTGCTGCAGCCTCCCACAGCCTTTGCAGCAGCTCGTGGGGGCAGCACCAGAGCAAGGAGCAGATTGCAGAGCTGTGTCCAGGTACCAGGAATTCCTCTGCCATTCCAGCTACCACATAAAAGGGCTATCTCTATCTCTTGGCTAGTGGTAAAATCTTGCCTTTCCATATAACCTGAGATGCCAGATGTGGAGAAATTAATTGCCAGGGATGACTTGCTCAGCTGCACTGCAGAGCCCCCACCTGCATTAATCCAGTTGTCCCTAAAAAAGGGAGAGGACAGGAGTTGTTTTTGCCTAACCTGAACCAAATTTCATGGAAAAGAAGAATCCTACCAAGGTATTTACATTGGTTTCATTAACAATCCTCCTGAAGCCTGCAGACAAATTAGGAAGGAATAAAGCCAAAACCAAAGCAACACGATGTTGCTCATAGTACCTTAAATAAGCAGAAAGTGTGCCTCCCACCAGTGTCATATCAAAGATTCACAATGCCAAAAATAAGCTTAAGTGACCCTGAAGAGTTTATAAGATTCTCATGCAAGAAACCTGGGGTGCACAGCAAACAGGGATTTTCCAAAGCAAAATCCAAAATGAATGAATCTCCAAAAATCTGTACAGGAATAGAGGTATTAGTACCACTTCTCTCAGTTGTGTTCCCCATATAGAGCAGCTGTGAGAGGCCATTATCATTGAATGAGTCAAAAAACACTGAAATAAAGTCCTAAAAATCCAGAGCATTCTATATAAACCTGCCCAAGGCAAAGGTGATTCCAAGCCATTGCACCAAGGTCTGTAGACTCCTGGTATTTCATTGAATGCTTCAAGAAATCCATGACATGCAGTTCAGAATGACAAACTAACACATGGAATGTGTTAATCTTGGTATGTATTGAGAATTCTAGCACAGGAACATCATTCTGTTTTCATACAGGGAATATCTGAAAAAATGTTCGTTTTTTGCTTGATTTTTTGGTCACTCAGGTTAGGATGACAGCATTAAAATTGTGCTTTAATACATTAGGAACAATGCATTGAATTTGATGCCAAAATGATGTGGTGGTTACAAGCATGGTTTTTAGCAGTCATTTAACACCTACTCCAGAATGGTCCAACTGCAGGTACTCAGATACTTCATAAAAAAATTCACAAACACAAACTCCAAAAATAACTCTAAACGTTTAAGAAAAAATAAATTCAATTTCCAGCAGCCAGTCACAAATGCATAGAATCTATTTGTTAAACATTTTGAATCATCTACTGCATCATTTAGTTCACCCACAAGGTGGCATCTTTATTCTACATTTCCTTTTTAATAGCCTAGAGAGGATCAAGCTATCCTTTAAAAAGGTGCTGTGACCTCAGAGGAAAAGTGGAGGCCACTTTACAAAGACTAGTTAGAATTTATATTTGGAAATCATCAATATTTTTTCCTTTCAGATCAAACATTTACTGATTTTACCATTGAGATGGGGATCAATTTGCAAGTCATGGCATCCAGTTCAACACTTTTCCCATAGTAAATATAAAAGAGAAAGTGCTTTAGACATGATTGCAGAAAAATCTCTTGCTATATCTCTTCATATTCTGTGTACTGATACCTGGTATCCTCAGTATTAAAGCCTTCATAATGAAAACTCTGTAACATGTATAAAGCTAGCTTAAACATGTAAAGCCAGCTTTAAACCTGTCTGATACGAATCAAAACAGTTCAGTCACTCAGTACTTACACACAAAAATCTCAATTTTAAAAGCTATCAAAGGTTTATCATTAAAAAAATTAAATCAAGCATCAGCCTAAACATGGGCCTGCCAAAAAAAGCATTCCATGCTGCATGAAGTTATGTACCAGTACGTAGATTACATAGGTGAACAGCTATGTCATTATGTATTTTAAATGAATTATAAAATTGCTAGTAATTACAGATTTCACTGGGTCTCTGAAAACTCACTGAAGGTAGCACTAATTAAAAATTATTTTTCTACATGACAGTAAGGTAGATTTTAATGCAAAGTCACAAATGAGGTAATTATATTAAGCAGAAGGAAAAGGTAAGCAACTAAACATGCCTTTCTCCCTAAAAGTTATGCTAACCCTGCTGTCTTGTTTTCAGTGCTGTTCTTTTGTGTTTGGTTTTCTGCCACAATCAAATGTATGAAGTCCTTAATTCCATACTTTGTTATCGTGAACTGGGAAGGTACCAATTTCTCTTTTACATTAAATAAAAAAGTACCCAGGAACACACATGGTTGAGTGCACACAAACACATGCTCAGCTATCTACTTTATGCAAAAATCTCAAAATAACATCTAAAATCTCAAAGATTGGCAAGGGGGAAAAGGGTACAGAAAACTGTTCCTAGTATCTTCCAGTACATCACATTTGTGCATTTTACTTTAAGATATTCCTCAAAAATGAAAAGTCAGTGGCACTAAATTAAATGTCATTCACATTTACTGCCATCAACATGCAGTTTGAACAGTCGTAAAGTGCAGAAATCTATCAAAATTTAAGAATACAAACAGGGGCATGTGAATTATGTGCACTGTTGTAAGATAGTTATTTACTGAAGAGAAATGTCAAAAGTTAATTCTTACTGTTACTTAATTTTTCCCATCCAATACTACCATCTATATTCCTCCTTAAAGGGTTGCCTGCCATCAAATTTAGTGCACTTGTTCCAAACTGCTTCAAGTGGATGATCCCTGAAAGTTTTTCAGTTACAACACAAGCTATTGCAGAATTTTTGCAGACTGCTGTACAAAGAATATGAAGTGGTTTCCATAGTTAGAAAAAACTAATATAAGTGAAATAAGATATGCAGGTAAAACCCACCCTCTTACACAAATATTTATCTTAGTAGGCATTGGGCTGTGGCAATGGAATAGCCTCCAATAAAATATATGTACCTGTTGTGACAGCTTATTAAAGAATTGTTCTAATATAATTCCCTACCTTCCCTCTAAACTTTGGGTTTGCTGACAATACGGGAAAAGAAAAATCACCTAAAAAATCCAACCCTGTTACCTTTGTATACCTACACACTAAAAATGTGAGAAATTAGACAAGTTCAAATCAAAGACTTTTCTGCCTTGGGTAAGGAAGCAGATGAAAACATTGTTTCAGTGTAAAGCAGTCAACAAACAAGGAAACAACAAAATAAAAGCATCTCTAAAATAAAAAGTCCATTTGGTTGGTTTTCTGGTAGGTACAGGAGCACAAAAAAAATTAGCAGCTGTGCTGTAACCTCATAAATAATAACTTTAGTTTGATTTTATAATGTATTATTTTAGGAAAATTTAGGGGGGAAAATCAATATCCAGCAAATTTATGAGCTGGATTGAAATAAGAACAGGAGAGAGTTTTGTTACGTGTGTATTTGCCCCATATGTCCAACCATGGCCAACAGGGAGGGGGTTATTTGAAAGAAGGACCTTATTGAATTTACTTTTCTTAACTACATGAGTTCAAGCCATGAAGTATTTTAAGGTGGACTTGAAACTCCTCTATTACTGTAGATGGAGCTGAGGGTTGCAATGTGATGTATGTAGCTAGCACAAATCAAGGAAAGACAAGTAATGAAAGCCCTTCAAAGCTGAAGGAAAGGCCTTTCAGCCACATAGAGAAGCAAACGCAGTAAGGAGTCAATCAGGGCCCTGCTCTGACTTTAACATGATCTGTGTTAAATAGGAGTGTAACCAACTATTCTATCTTTTACTGATACCAAACATGGGTAAAGACAATAGACCCCTGTCCTGGGTTGATGCTGAATTGTGTCCCCATTCATCTGTTTAGTTTAGAAATAAGTTTTGTACTTTTAAAACTGAATCTGAGAGTGAAGGAGAAGCGGTGGAATGTCTGAGGCAATTGTTTTCAAAACATAAAGATCAGAGTTTTCAGCTTCCCTTCACTCACGGCCTGTGCTGTCTGCAGTGCGGACGGCGAGAGAGCTCTCCTTTGCTTTTGGTTAGTTTTTGGCTAGCCGAGGCAGAGAAGTTCTCCAGACTGTGGATTTTTTTCTTTTTCTCAGAACTGTTTAACCTGCTCTGGACTAAAAGCCCAAAAGGGCACCAGGAACTCCCACCTGTGGCCCCCGGGCCTGCCCTGGGCCCGGCCTTTCCCAGCCCCAGAAAGACTGACATCAACTGAGCGAGCTGAGCTACAGCCACGGGAGAGAGAGACTCTGGGAATTTCTCATCTCTGTGGAGCAGCCAGAGGGTTTGTTGGTCAGTGTTGTCCATTTGTGGTGCTGGGGAGTGCTTTGCCTGTTAAATAAACAATTTTTTTCCACTTCCTCCAAGGAAATTTTTTTCCCTGTCCCGAACCAGCTGAGAAGAGAGGCAGTTGGGATTTGCTTTCTAGAGGGACTCCATCCAGAGGTTTCTCCCCAAATTTGCCCTAAACCAGGACACCCGCTCACCCCTCCACTGGAGCTTCTACCTGGCACAATCTGAATGATCAAGTCCAATTCCAAGCAGTGCAGGCAACTACACAAAGGATGCTTACTTCGAAAAAATTCACAAAACAATCTCTTTAAAGCTGTATTAAATACTCTACACATGCTGTGTCAAGACCATTTCTGCATTTGGTATCTTGCCCAGAGCTCTGAGAGCAGGTGTCCCCAATTTCAGTGATGGATCCGGCGTGGGTCTATCCATCCTGGATGCACTTCTGAGTATTAATAGATAACAGCATCATTTATTAGCTATTGCTAATTAGTACCTCTAATGAAAAATGCTAGACACAAAATAGGCTGCTTCTCCAGGTGAACACATTTCAATGTCTAGAGAAATTAAGTGGCGTACAAAACCTACAGTTTTCCTCCCAGCTGTATTAGTTATTAGGCTATCAGGAATACTTTTCCCACCAAAAAAAAACCCCAAAAAACTTAATTGTTTCCCTTCCTATCAAGTTGAAAACACATACAAATTCCCATTTCTGTTTTGTTGAAGTATTCAAAAAAATCCACTTCTTTTTGACAATTATTTCTCATACAAGGAATGGAGATCAGAATATTCTGCAAGCCTTGTGGACCAAAGCTGACACAGAAAAAACTTGATTTAGAAGCCTTACAGCTCATGTAAATAGGTATAATGTATTTTTAAGGTAACAATTACCATGTACTATAGAAATTATAGAATTATAGTACAGGTCTCTTCTTTTCTGTCCCCTCAATATTGCCAAACACATGAAGCATATACCTTGATAAGAACTATATTCAAGAATTGTAAAAATCACTAGTTTTCAGTTCACTTGAGTATCTGCTCATGTCTAAAGAGATCACAAACATTCTCAGCAGCACTTTTAATAAATAATTGCCTTATTTTTCTAAGAAATATGACTTTTTTCCTGATTAAGATGGCCTTGCTAAGTAGATACAAAAAATAATTATTTAGAGGATGTGTTTACTCTGGAGGAGCAGCAAATGTTCTTTCAAAAACTGTTCTACATGCAGAGAGTTTAAATTGCATGCCATGTGATACTCTAATAAAGCATATCTGAAAAGTACAGAAATGCTCTACCATTGCTGAGCCAATGGGGAACAAAGAAAAACTCTTTAAACTCTTTAAAATTTTAGAGGATAGAAGAAACAAGATATGCAGGTGTGCATATTAAATGTCTCACAGTGTCAGTGCATTTTTATGAGTATAATTGTATTAAATATTCAATTTATATATTTTTCTTTTCACTTCACTGTTAATTACCACTGCACCTGACCAGTGTCAGGCACTGCTTCAGCAATCTTCTTATGAATTAAGAAGTCAAAAGCATTTGGTACAAGGAAATCTAATGGACAGGAGATTTAAATGAAGCTGGTCTTCCTTCACCAAATTTAGTTTATTATAATTATATGAAGGGAAATTGTTCTCCAATGCAAACAGGACAACTCTACCACCATTACAGGCATCACAGTCATCCATGACAAGATTAAATTTCAAGCACTCTCTCACAGAAACCTAAGATGATCCTCTCCAAAATACAGTGATGGGGATGAACACATTTCAAATCTGACATGACAGAACTTACAGACAACTTACAAATAATGAAAATCTCTTGGATTAGAGAGATCATGTTTTCTCAGGCATTCCAAGAAAGATAATTTACACCTTGTGATGATTCAACAAAAAAAAAAAAAAAAAAAAAACCCAGGCAANAAAAAAAAAAAAAAAAGCCCAGGCAAAAGTACAGGACCTGTTCCTTCTAGACCAAGTGACCAAGATTTATTTACTTGAATATGCATTAAAATACAAAATCATCAAATATCAAAATCCTAAAGTTACTGGTATTTTGCATGCTTATATTGCAACTCAGTTTATATGTTCAGCACAATAGAATCTCAGTTTAGGATGGCATGTGAGCACATGACTTCTTTTAAGCACTGACAACTTTTAATGTTAAAAAGGTGAAATGGTTAAGGAAGACATTGCACAAGATAAAAGTGTTCTTGTCCAGCATTCAAGGCTGCTCCACACTGTGCTTGGCACAGCCAGTTGGAATTACACTAACATAAGATTGAGCATTGGAAATCTCAAGAACCTGCAACTTCTCATTCATCTACTGATCCCCCAAAATGTTTGGGATTTACTTTAAACTAAGAAATGTTATTACCAACATTCAAATAAACATTACTCCACTGTGCAGCCAGCAATTGTTATGGAAATATGAACTACGCAAAAGTGACATAATACAAATTATCTGGAAGCAATTAGTACTTGCTAGTTTTAAACACAACTGAGTGCTCTAATGCCAAAAGAAAAAGTACAGGAAACACCAGAGGAGCCTGTCCTTTAAAAGATATTTGCATAAGAAATGGCAGTGGGAAAAACTTTACACTCCATCTCCCTCTTGCCTTAAGTATCTTATTCCACCAAGTATATCAGCAAAGCTGCCAGGAGCAGATGCTAACACTGTAATTAATTCTCAGGACCCTTTTGTTTTACTACAGGGAACAAACGTGAAAGAGTTGGGTGAACTAAATTGAGCATCAAGTACATTCAGTTGCTGATGGCAAATTGATTTTTTCACAGCAGGCTATCAGTACAATTTCAGACAAGCATTTCATTAAGACACAGCATACATAACTCCTTATAACTTTGAACTACCCTCAGCACAGCATTAGGATCAAAGAACAATCAAGTCTTTGAGACTATTCTTAAAATAAAAAAAAAATGGGAGCTTGACACCATGTTCTCCAGCCAGAGGAAAACAAAAATCAAACTCCAAAAGCTTGCTTGTGCAGCATTTAAGTTTGCTAACAACATAAGTGGCATGAACTCTTGTGTGGCAATTCCTATATGAATCTCCCAGCTTCTTTCTTACAAACACCTGGTGTCAGCTCTAGATGAAAATCCACACAATACCTGTTTTTTCCAAGTGACTTGTCACAGCAGTGCTCATCTGACAATTAGGCAGTGAGGACAGCTGACTTGGCAGCACAGCACAACATGGAGAAATCTTCTCCCTGGTGTCTGGCAGGCAGGTAGGTCATTCCTCTGCACTCTTCCTGAAGCTTGTTGTGAGGATGGAATGAAGCTTGTTGTGAGGATGGAAGCAGTAACCAAGCTGTATAAAAAAAAAAATTTAAATAAAAAGGGACTCTGAGCAATGCTGTTCAAACAATCTAAACCCCAACATGAATTCTGTACAACTCATCCCACCAGAAGGTCTCCTACAAGCTATAGCACCACCTGATGCAAAGCAGGAGCCTGGAAGGAACCTGGGCAGGATAAATGAGAAGTGGGATCAAAACAAAAAATGCAGAAAATAGTATTGCCACAAACTGATCCTGATTTTTTACATCTACTTAGACAGTCAAACATGTTATTCAGTTTGGTTCTCATTTGGGTCCAGCAGTGACTAAAGTCGTCCCAGATTAGTAGAACTTCAAACTAACAAACAGTTCATGCTGAATTCCTGTTCAAAGAAAGAAAATTAAAAAGTCTCAAGACAGTATTTCCTCCAAGTTCAGTTCAATTAGTTGGAGTTACATAAAAAACAGTGGAGAAAATGCTGCCTTGTTTGGTGTTTTTACTTTAACCTTTCAGATGGGGTTACGGGGCCTCTACTTAATGAGAATTTTTAGTTGAAAGCTCAGCCTTTAAATGCTTCCCAGCTTGCTGCCAGAAATGACGCTGAACCCTACACAGCAACAGAAGCTATCAAATTATCTTCCTCTTCTATTTGCTTCCTGTCCTACCCATCCCACGGAGTCTTGTCTCACACATTCCAAAACTTCCTATCCCCTCCTCCGTTCCCACTCCGCCTTTCCACCACCTCATCTGGCACTCAGCTGCATCTTTAAGGGCTCCACAGAGTCATTTCTGTGTTGCTTTTTCCCCCAGCTCCTCCCTTAGCTCTATCCCTGATCCAGTATTTCCCAGTGCTTCATTCCTATTTGCTCTCTTTCATCTTCTTCTGGTATTCTCTCAAAATCATCGAGATTCCAAATCCAGTGGGGGATATCAGAGATATTGGTCAGCTTTGTTGTGCCAGTCTAAACCTGAACCTGCAAAGATTTAGTAGAGCCCACAGTCCCACCCCAAAATGAGTGACAGGTAGGAGGTACATTTAAAATTATCAGCTGTAAAATAAATATTCAAAACAGTCCTGTAAGAAAAATGTAAGTATTTAGTTTAGGAGGCCCAAATTAGGGCCTTCTGGCAGACCACAGCTGATTTTTTATAATTGCAGAGGAAGTTAATTTTTCAGAGTTAGCATTAAAAAAAATCTAAAATTTTTAATAAAGAGTTTTAGATGGCTCGTTTTGTTCATTTTAACTCAAGCTAATTATTCTGTGCACTTGTTTTTTTTTAATGCAAATTTGATTCACAAAAATATGTCAATATGGGGAAAATCGTTACTTTTTCCTTATGAAACAGTTCAGGCAAATATCTAACTGTATATAAAAACTAAAAAAATGCAACTAATAAATCACAACCAGAGTTTCCTCAGTTCTGTTACAGTTGCTTAAGATGATGAAACAAAACACTTACTTTAATTGGTTGTTCCTTGTTCTTTCTACACAGTGCTGTTTTCCCTGTGAGATTTCAAATGATAAGTAACTGGAAATTAGGAAGAGAATTAGTCCATTATTCTGCAGCAATGACACAATGATTAATTATATTAACTTACTGCCCCTTCTGCTTTCAAACCCTACAGTCATAAAATTAGTTTTGTTCAATATTCCAGAAGGGATATGAAAATTAAATTTACACAATTTAACAAAGTCCTGCAGGAAAGCCATACTCATCTAAGATAGTAGATGGATGGATCCTCTAATTTGCAATAATATGCAGATGGCACACCTACCCCTTACAGAGCAATGTGCAGACAAGGAAGCTTCCCAAAAGGCTCAGAAAAAGAGATTGTGAAAGGACATGGGTGGAAATAGATCAGGCAAGTCTGAGCTTGTGCCTCCTCCTGGAGTGCGCTCAAAAACTTTTCACCATAATTCCCCCTATACTTAATAATTATAATTTCTTTTATTTGGTTCTTTTAAACCACACAATATTTTAAACACCCTGAGCATTTTCTATGCCCTAGTGAATATGAAATAAATTAAAGGCTATTAGGGCCTAGGGAGGCAGATGGTGAATTAAAATTGTTCCACACCAACCCAAACCCCCCCAACTCTGATGTTTCTGGTAAATAATGCATTTCAGGAAGAGCACATTACTTCTGAGGAACAATATTTCTGCCACATTAAAAGTGCTTGAAAACACTCAGATGCAACCCTGCCTTCTCACTGCACATCTTTTGTATGATGTAATGTTACACAATTCAAAAATTTTTGCTTTTCATTAACTCACCCTTTTTCTCTCTAGAATTATGAGTAATATCAGAGATGTGGACTAAGTACATATCTTCACCCCAGAACAGCTATGCAACAGAGCCAGACTCAGCAGCTAACCTTTGTGCCTCAGCCCTGACATGGACACTGTTTACTGGTTTCAGAATATCAAAATAAACTGACTGCAAACCATTATTTCCATCTTTAAATGAATAATACAGAACAAAATAAAGCTTATATGAGAAGAATGCAAGGGATTTATAGGATCAAGGCCTGCACAAAAATGGAGAAGATTTGATCCAGGAATCTGAATGTTTGTACTGCCATATAATCAGGACACTGCTACATTATTGGGAAAGAGGGGCAAAAGTAGCAGTAAAGTTAAAGGATTTATTTATGTCTTGATTTAGAAAGGTGGCATTTCATATTGCCAACACCCTGTACTTCAGTCAAGTAACTCTTAGATGACCTTTTCTGCTGTATCTGGATAAACTGGATTATTGTGGGCAAACAGAGAAAGTTAGCAATGCACATTAGCCAATAATAATTTTATCAAAATTAAACCCTATGCTTTATTGCAAAGTCAGTTCATAATGAAAACAGACAGACTGTTAAATATGAGAGAATACCAAAACCATCAGCTGGCAAGCCAGAAAAATCTAGATACTTACAATTTATTGTAAGATAAATTACCTCTCTACTTTTTAATTCATTTAAAACAAACATCATGACCCATAAATCACCTTTGACATGTAAATAAACTCAGAAACATCCAGGAATTCCACCCATGATTCACAAGGACTGGAGGCTCAGGGCTGTCCCTGCACACAGGACACATCCTGCAGGTGAATCCATGCCTGGTGCTATGTATTTGTACATCGTGTTTATTCACAAAATTCTGTGAGAGAAGTGGAACAGAAGGAGCTACTGCATGGTCTGCCTGTAACAGAGACCTTAATCCTTGGCATTGGAATTTTTAAGACCCAGATAAATTTATTTTAGGAAAAAATACAACAAAACAATACTCTTAAAGAGGTGTTTCTACTAAATGTAAGTACTATTCTTAAATGATAATATTCATTTGGAACATGACATATAAGGTACTTCAACTAATTACATTTATTTTCCCAAAGTTAATCACCACTGGAGAGGCAGCAATCACATAAATGTTTGTGCCTGCAGTCAGCTCCTAGCCCAGGGGGCAGCACCTCTGGAGATCAGCACACTAAAAGTTACCTTCATGCAGTAGCTATCCATTTGCTTTTCTAAATCTTCCAGTATTCTTTCCATGCCAAAAATAAAGTCATTTTTCTTTCATAGGTTCCAATGCCTGAAGTACCTGATTGAAATATATTCGAAAAAGGAAAGAAAAGAAAAAATTAAAAGGTTCTATTTTTTTTTAAAGTGCTTTTATTATACTCATTATACATTATGAAGTAGGAATCTGAAGGTGCAGTAATCTCCCTCAGTTACCTCAGGGCACATGCTGACTGGAAGTGGCTCACCCCAGTGGCCTCTCCCACTGTGTTTTTAAGAGCTTGGCATCTCCTACCAAACCTGCTATTGACTCCTCAGGTTGGCTTCAGGAAGAGTTAGTCCTAAAGAAGAGAAATTTTAAAAGCCAGGCTTAAAGATATTCTCCCTAGCTCTTGATATCACCATATTACACAGGATTATTAAGCAGTATAATTCAAACAGATAGGCCACCTTGCCAAAATTCACTGTTAGATCTCTGATATTCACCCATTTAGGAACTGAGCTTTTAGGGACTCAGGTAACAGATGTACCCGTTTCTCCAGGTAGATCAGCATGCATGCCAGTGTAGTTGGCATTATCTTTTTCCTGAAGAAAGAATGTGAAATTCCTAGACATAAAGATCTGGGGATGCATTTGTCACCCCTGGAATAACCCAGAAACAGGTCAAAACGGCTCCTGTGGTGATTTAGGGAAAAAATAGGGTTTCCCCTGTTTTGTGTACTATTTCATGGCATTGTCACTAAAATGTGACCACTTGTGCTCTCATTTCCTTAGGGGTATTGACTTTTTCTTTGCATGGAGTGAGCTTCAGGGACAGTCCCCACTTACAATTTTACAGTGACTTGGGCACAGCGCCTACAATTCTGTGCCTGGCTTGTGACCACAAGTACCAATGCTAAGAGAGCTTTTGCAAAGCCTTATTTAATAAAACGCAGTGCCTTTCAGGCAAAAAGACAACTTAGAAAAAAAAAGTAAAAAGGAATGGGTTATAAGTACACTTCAATTCCTCAGTGTTTGCTATCCCTGAGAGTTTGGGAAGAGCCCTACTACTTAAGCCATCTCTCTCTTGTCCTTCCAGGCATCCTTTCTAAATTACTTCAGTTTCAGTCTGAGGAAAAAAATACATCACAGCAAGTGTAGCCAGAGGTGACAGTGAGTGACTCAGGTACCTCTGAGAAAAGGCCACTTCCAGTAGAAGGGGTCACACACAACATGCTAGCTACATAAAAAAAAAATTGCTTGTTTGACCACTGTGGCTTGTGAATCAAGAGCAACACGGGCTCCTCTAAGACCCCCACCTTGCAGATTCATGTTCCAATCCACAGCTGCCAAACAAGTCCATTATTCCTGGCATGCTGTCCCACCCCAGGAAAGCAGGCTAAGAGCCAGCTCACCCAGGCACCTGACAGCCACCCGGGGCAAGAGTGGAAGGACTTCATACAGGGTGGCTGATGACAAGGATGTGTAATCGAACCCAAGCAGGGCTGTTCCCAGGGGAATTCTCCCCACTGTCCACAGCCAGCTGTCTGCTCTGGGGCTCAATTGCAATAAATGTAGAGTTTGCAGGCTCCTTTTGCAAGCTCTGTTCAGATCTGAGAATGTATCCATTTCAATATAACCTTTTCCAACCCTTCTGGTGGCTGCTCTCAG
Organism: Polioptila caerulea; assembly: GCA_013397295.1. Classification (NCBI taxonomy): domain Eukaryota; kingdom Metazoa; phylum Chordata; class Aves; order Passeriformes; family Certhiidae; genus Polioptila; species Polioptila caerulea. Next base: position 309,756 of record VYXF01007843.1, on the reverse strand, counting down.
CCTGCCAGTGCTGTAATTTACCTTCATTTTGTCTGGGTTGAGCTGACCTGGCTCGTACAGGTCCATTCTTTGTTTATTCCATTGGTAGCCTGCACAGAGGAGACACACAGAATTGTCTCTGTCTTTCCACCGAAAGGTCCAAGCCAAAATTGTTTGTGTACCTTGCCAGAAACTTAAGACCAACAAAAGTAAACAGTCCTGTCAAATAAAGGGCATCAGGAGAACAAGAATTCAGTGTTATGACACTACAACAGCAATAGTGAGGCTAAAAGACAAAACACATCAAAACCTCACATAGAAAATGATACTTTCTCATTCTCTTCATTTTCTAGTTCAAAATTTTAAGCACGAGTAAAAGCCACATATGAAGAAAGGAACCATTGTGAAAGCTGCTGTGCTCCTGTTGGTCAGTACAAGACAATCTTGACCTTCACGCCACAATATTAAGCCAAAGTTCTTGAAAGGAGGCATTGTTTCAAAAGCCAGGCATTTTCTCAGGGGTGAGAAATGTCTGTTAAAGACTAGGCTGAAACCCCTGAGGTCACATTACATTTGACATGTGACATCTAAACTTCTTTATCTGAAAGGGGAATTTAGAAAGCTCTGACTGCTCTGTGCTACTTAGCTGTGCTTTGAACAGAATCCAGCATCAGAGTGTACTAACAGAGAGTCCATGGGAAAGCTTTAGACAGGGCTTTAGATATCATTGCTATTTATCTAAATATTTATCCTGTGATGTGTGAGTACACCTACTTCTCTCCTTTGGGCCTAAAGAGAGTTATTTCTGTTTTGGATAGGTCTGGCATGGAATACACAGCAGATAAAGAGTCAGCAGCCACCCTGCCCAAGCAACACCTGAGGAAACAGGTTCTCTGAGATGGAAAATGTCTTTTATCATACAGTAATGTGATTCTAGTAAGAGCCTAAATACAGATGCACAGAAGCTTTTAGTTAGACACAATATGCAGAATAGGCTTATTAAGTGCCAGTATCTTTACTTTCACTGACAGTGATAATTTGTTATTAAGAGCTGCAGCGTCACTGGCAGCAGGTGAAATGTGGGAAGCGTGGTTTGGGCAGAGGTTCCTAGCAATAAATGGTGGATGAAAGATCAGACATAACCCAGCAGAGAGAGCTCTCGGCCCAGAAACCCAATCCTATTCTGGGCTGCACCCAGAGCCCCGTGGGCTGCAGGCAGGGAGGGGATTCTGCCCCTCTGCTCTGCTCTGGTGAGACCCACCTGCAGGGCTGCATCCAGAGCTGGGGTCCCTGCACAGGAAGGACATGGAGCTGGCGGAGCCAGTCCAGAGGAGGCCACCAAATTCATCTGAGGGATGGAGAACCTCTCCTATGAGGAAAGGCTGAGAGAGTTGGGTTTTTTCAGCCTGGAGAAGAGGAAGCTCCAGGGTGACCTAATTGCAGCCTACTCATACCTGAAGGGAGTTACAAGAGAGATGGAGAAGAACTGATTATGTGAGCATGTAGTGGCAGGAAAAGGGGGGATGATTTTAAACTGAGAATAGGTTTAGATTGGACATCAGGAAGAAATTCTTACCTCTGAGGGTGGTGAGTGCCTGGCACAGGTTGCCCAGAGAAGCTGTGGATGCCCCATCCTTTGGCAGTGCCCAAGGCCAGGCTGGACAGAGCCTGGAGCGACCTGGTCTGGTGGAAGGTGTCCCTGCACCTGGTAGGGAGATGGAAACTCGCTGATCTTCAAGGTCCCTCCCAAACGAAATCATTCTATCATTCTGTGAAAGGCTTAATGATTTTTTTTTTAGCCAACCTGACTTCTCAGATCCTGAGAAGCGCTGCCCTCCTGTTCATTTCTCAGTGCAAGTTCATCGCCACAGCAGAGGGCAAACGGCAGCACCATAGCAAAACACCAAGGTGTCGCCGGCCCCTTGGACACCGATTGCACGGTCCCTTCAGCAATCGGGATCCTGGAGCTCCATCTGCCGGTGCCGCGGGATCGGCCAGGGAGCCGGTGGCAGCCGGGATGAGGGGAGCCTGTCCC
>VYXF01007843.1:173521-307209 GCA_013397295.1 Polioptila caerulea | reverse complement strand
GGGATGAGCAGAGCCTGCCCCGGGACATACCTGGGGATGAGCGGAGCCTGCCCCGGGACATACCCGGGGATGAGGGGAGCCTGCCCCGGGACACACCTGGGATGAGCAGAGCCTGTCCCGGGATACACCTGGGGATGAGTGGAGCCTGTCCCGGGACATACCCGGGATGAGGGGAACCTGTCCCGGGACATACCCGGGATGAGGGGAGCCTGTCCCGGGACATACCCGGTTAGCAGGACCCTCCCTGCAAAGCTGCTGCAGGGTCACATCATCCCCTGCGGAGCGGCAGCACCGCCCGGTCCCCGCGCTCATCCCGCTCCCAGCGGGAGTATCCCAGGATCATTTGGCTGTGGAAGGTCTCAAGTTCCTTCAAACGAGCTCAAAAGCCATTGAGAGTCCACAGTGACTTCCAAGTGCTGTGGTACACGAAGACATTTCAAATGAACGAGGAGCTTACCTTTAGGGAATTTGGTTGTAACCATGTCGGCAAATTCTTGTAGGTGACCATATTTTAAAGTGTGCAGTATCAAATATCCTAGCTCCAATGTCCCCAAAATGTTTATCAATAAGTGGTAAAAACCCCACAAACAGACAGCTTGTCATCGTTCATTTTTTTCCCTTCCCAATAATGTCTCAAATCAGTTATTTTCTATCTCTTTTTTTTTTTTTCTATATAAAATATATCCGTATCAGAGTCAGTTTATCAGCCCTGACACAGTGAAAATTGGCTTCTCACACCCCTCTTCCATTGAGGTGTTTACCAATTTACCCCAGGTGAGGATAATCTGGTCAAATAATCACAGAACGGCAGGGCCATAAGGGCAAGGCTCATTTGTGCATCTTCTCCATGAGAATTCAGTTTACAATTCTTTGCCAAGCATTTTTCGTATCCAAAATTTTGATGAAATCACTCATCTTTTTAAGAAATTGTATGTGGGAGTTTTTATTGTTAGTGTCTATTTATATGGCCACAACTTTATTAGAAATGTGCCTGCTCTGTCTTTTCCATCGTTGGTGCCTAAGGGTTAGAGAGACTTGAGAAAAACTGTTGCTTTGACACTCTCCATCTACAAATCAACATCCTTTGATAAACACTTTCAGCTTGCTTTTCTCACAGATTTGAATTTAAGCACTATCTTTTTCTAGAAAGAAAATAAAGAGGGAAATTAACTTCCCTCTTTCCCCATAACACCAGATTGAGAGAGAGCTATCAAGAGATATATGTAAGTGCTAACTGTTTTCTGCTAGGTACTTAAGGGAAACAGATGGGTGTAATTATGGTTTTATGGAGGTCTTACCTAAAATGCTAACACTCAGCTGCCACATTACAGTTTGATTCTCAGTTATAAATACATATATTAATCTTTGTAAAGGTCTGCACAGATTTTAAGCTAGGGGGGGACGTGCAGCCCCGTAGCTACATCCTGTGGAAGGAGACCAGATTAAAACCAGAAGGTGCAATGATGCCGGAATGGCAGGACTTGGAGGAGGCATATTCTCCTTGCTTGAAACAACTCCGCTGGTGCTGAAAGCAGCAGAGGGAGCCAGCTGCCTGGCTTTGGATGTACCAGCGCTGCTGATGCTCTACAGCCAGCCCAGCACCGAGCCTCCACCTGCTTTACCCCGGGGCAGTGAATCTCCCTACCCAGAGGCTGTGTTGTTGTACAGGAAATATTAGGAAAAGCTGAGCTTTGCTGCATCATTAGAGTTTACTGACCCATTCAGGCTGTACCACCACCTCTGGCAGTGAGCAGCACTTAAATGCTTCCCAGGAAGCTGAGAAAACACCCTTTCAATTGCAAAATATAACTGAGAGAGAAATAATAATCATCTCCATCTCCCACTCCTTTGCATCTGTGTAAGCATTTTATCTTTTCATAGAAGCTGCAGAAACACCTTTGCTCAAGTCGGTGAGGAAAGTTATACACGGAACTCAACTTCTTTGACAAAACCAGCATCAAGTCTGCAGTGCCACCTCTCAAACTCCCCCTCCATCCCCAGCATCACCGTTGGTGTTTACTCACTTTCAATTCCATTTAAAAAAATCTCATTTACTTCCCATGTGATGAGACAGTGTAAAAAAAAAAAAAAGAAAGGAAAAAACAGCTAATGCTACAACATACATTTTAAAATCTGAACCTCCGTTTTGACAGGTAAAGTAATAACACAAATTTCCATGTAATTTCTGGATCTCTAGCTCCCTCCAGACCCATTATTTTTCACCCCACTGGAACTAAAAGAAAATATGCTTAAAGTCACAAGTTCTCCTGCTCTCTTCTCAGGGAGCCTCCTCCTCCTTGTTTCTCACACTTCATAGTGTTAAGGCTCGATTTATCTCTGAGTGACTCCAGTTAAATCAATCAGTCTTCAATGGTCAGGTACTCAGGAGGAAAATATTTGGTTAGTTAATAATTTCATTAAAAACTGCTGAATTAATAATGCAGAACTTGACTCAAAATGAAAAGGGCATTATAGTACTGACATCTGGGAAGAGGTGAGGCAACCAATGTAAATTTATTTGTAAACTGTGCATTATTTGGAAGCAGTAAAAGCCAATAAACACAGAATCAGGCTAATTTCTCAGGAGCAGAGTAAAGCGTTGAGTTCTGTGGCTGTAGATGTACTCATCTATTTACAGTATGCCCTAATTAGGACCAGTGGAAGGAAGAAATTGCATATTCCTGCTCCATTAAATATCCTCTCACAATATGAGTGGTGTAGATAGCAGATGAAGGGTGTGCTGGAGCAGCACTTTGCCCAGCTGCGGGGCTGCCTGTCTCCGGGGTGTTCCCAGCTCTCCCACACGAGTGCAGCGCAGGCTGTCGCTCCGTGCCCCCGGGGATGCCCGGGCTCAGGCTGGCGAGATGCAGCACAGCACAGCGCGCTGGGAAGGGCTTTGAACAGGATGCGAGAGCTACGAAGTGAGTCTGTCACCTCAAAAGGTCATTCTCGTGAACTCCTTGTCCGGCAGGCTCACTCCATTTAAGAGTGCAGCGATTTCTGTGGTATTTAAAAGGTCAAAAGTAAAGACTAAGACTTTCTGCTTTCTTGAAAGGTATGGCTTATTACTTCTGGGGAGCCTGTATGTGGTTGATTCTCTGGAGAAAATGCATGCTGTTTGCATCATCCCTGAGATAACCTGGCTCAGCCAGAGGTTATGGCTGTAGTATCTGCATTGCCCAGACCACTGCAGCTGCTCTGGAGCTGCAAGGCACTGCTGAGTTTGCAGCAGAGGACTGAGCATTGCTCCATTCCCCCTCACTGAGCAGAACTGCCCTGTAGGTAAAACAAGCTCTGTGTGATTCCTGACACTGCTCCAGGACTGCAGGTGCTAAGCTCAAGCATCATTTGCAGCATGCTGTCAGAGCCAAATCCCCTCTTTCATAATGAAAGGTTTTAGTTCCCAAAGCTGAGATGTCTCACAATGCTTTCATTTAACACTGCTCCGTGATAATCCTGCAACCAGGTCCGAGGGTTGTATTCAATTTCCATCTCTGCTGCTCACTCATTCCACGAGCTTGTCATGCTGCTTTCCACTGTCATAGTGGGAAATATTTGTAAGTACATCACAAACATGGATGAAAGCCAGTTAACCAAAGCCCTCAGAGGCCACAGGGAAAAAGAAACAGAGGGGTGTCCAGTGCTTGCTTAAAGCACTGAATTCTTTAATGTTATTTTTCATAAGCCAAAGCCTACCTGTATATGTTAATAACATACTGCACTGCAGATGCCTGAGGTATTCAAAATTGTGTGTATGATGCAGGATGGAGTTTGGGTAGGACTTAAAGATTAATTTTGAATCGATTTTCACTTCATCTAAGCTATATATTGTTCCTTTATTTATACCATAGAATAAAATATCCTATAAGGTTTTGGTTTAATTTTTGTGATATACAGAACACTTGCACAGTCTGCTGGTTCTGTAGTGATCATCTCATTCTATTAATACTTTCAGTATTAGAAATTAAGAGTGTTTTCCATTTGCTGTTCTGCCACAGGAAAAAACTGCTTCGCTTGGCCCAGTGGGCTGTAAATTCAGAAGAGTTGCACTGTGCACCACAGGCTACACAGTGAGGTATACACATGTGCATAAACTATTTCCTTGACTTAAATCTAGGCCTGTTTCAATGCTGTTGCAAGAAACATTAAAAAGGTAGAAAATAGCAAAAATGGGATTATTTATGGAATGAACACTAACTTATAAATTATCATACAATCCAGGAATATCTGTATAAAATACCCTGGCACAACACCCTATCTGTTTTAATATCATTACCTCAAGATATTACAATCCTGATGCTTTTTAATGATCTCTAGACACTGACATTTCCTCGGCCCAGTATAAAACCAGCTTAAGTTCTGTGAGTTTCTACAAGCAGGGTTCAACATCTGAAGCCCTGTCAGGGTGCTGTGTTTGTTCATTCAGCCAGGAGAAATGCTCATCCTGGTGTGGGCAGTCAGCACAAGACTTGGCAATGAGTTAATTCTGCAACGTACAAATCTCACCATTTTAAAGGTACAATCCAAACATTAGCTCTGATTTGAAAATTCCCAGGGAGTCTGTTACAAATTCCACCCTAAACAGGAAGAAGTCATCTGAAAATTATCTTTCAAGAACCTCTTTTCAGATACCTGGAATGAAAAGGGAGCAACTGGAGCTGGATATGTGACAACAAATCTGAACATTGCAATTTCTCATCTCCACAGTAATATTCCCACCATAGCACAATCCCTTTTCCCAAAAAAGCCATCCAAACACTGCCTTCCTAGTTTTATGTATTCTTATAGAAGCTTCTACAAAAGTTTCCTTACTATAAATGCTACCAGTCTACTAAATGCTCTCATGAGAACAGACATAACTACGCACTAAACCTACTCCCAGAAACATTTACTGGCAGACAGGAACAGACAGTGGGGTAGGATTTCTCAAAAAATTGCTTCTCTTACTTCTTGCTCCTGTTTTACAAATACAACTTCAGAAGATGTGCATCCTCCTCAGCCTATGACTACTGTCTATCTTTCCCTAGATTTCTCATTTTCCCCTAGATTATCTCATTTGATAGCTAAATAAAATCAGAGAAACTCAGCTGGTATTTAGCTTTTTGTCTATAATAGTTTATTGCCTGTATTTAACACTCGAAGGAACTGCGTGCCCAGATTTTCTACGTTTTCCTGTTTATACCATAAAAAGGTTACCTCTAACTATAAATTATCTCCTAATTATGTCTGAAGATCAGCACAGCTGTAACCCTGAGAGAAGGATTCCTTACCCCTCAAGCCAATAGGCTCCCAGGTCAGAAAGTTGATGCTGGTAGTTTTATTTTCCCATAAACCAAACAGAGAGAAACAAATCATAATACAAAAACACTTGCAGTGTCTGCTTGAATTCTTGCCAATAGAGGATTTTAGGTTTGGGGTTTTTTTGGTAAATTATTCCAATTTTTGACATTTTCAGTTTTAGAATATTTCTTCTGATTCCTCCAGATTAATACATTACGTTTTTCCTGTCACTAATAAGCAACACATTCCTTGGCACTTTAAATGTCTGTACATATAAACAACAAACATTTTTTGCTACTTGTTCTTGTCATGTTTGTTTCTCAATAACTTAGAGCAACCAAAAAACAAAAAGGCAAAATATCTACTTGGATGGAAAATATTAGCACAAACAGCAGGCTGTCTCCTGTGTTAGCATGGCTGCTTTCATACCTGCTCTGTTTTGAGAAGTTAGGAGCAACTTAGCTAATGATTGTTAAATTATATTATACTTGAATTGAAAGCAGACGTACAGGGAGCAAACATTTCAGATTGATGTGCAAAAAGACATTTCACACGTTTTATTGTGGAGCAGTGCACATTACACAGATAAACACGCAGTCATTGGTTAACCTGTGTGGTTAATCACCTGTTTGTTTTAACTGTGATGCCATTCTCCTGTCGTGATACTGGAACAAGCAGGTCTTTGAAATTCTCTGGGGGTGGGGAATAAAAGACAAATCTGTAGCTGTTATTTCTTCTGTGACAGACCTATTGTGAAACTGCAATTAATCTGTTTTCCAGCTGTTTAAACACAGAAAGGATTTTCCCTTTATATATGTAACCCATTCCACGCAGGAAAAAGATATTGTTCTTATAACCTGCACTGTATTGTGAATTTACTGACCCACAGATTCACGTTTGAGAATATATGAAGTTTTATGTAGGATTTCAGTTTTTGTTCTGCTTACCTATATGGCATGAGGTTTATGAGGAGTTTTTTCAGTAGTTACTAGTCTTAGTTAAGAATCTGTTAGCCTTAAGAGTGCTCAGGTCATTCACTCCTGCCAGCACACACCCAAAAGGTGTTTTATGTGCAATGACAAACTGAAAAACTTCTATTTTTAATAAAAGCATAATATACCCTGGATAAATTTTATTTAAACAGATGTTCTCCAAAACTAATGGTACAGTTAATAACCTTACAGCCTTTAAGAAACAGAAGTAGGCTCTTGGTAACTCTGCTTTTCCAGAAATAGAGGAAGCCATCAATAATTTCTGACATTTCTACCACTGCCCCAAGGTGAAGTCTAAAAAGCATATAATTTTTGTGTTATTAATGGTAAAAGATAGATCTTTGGTGGAGGAACTGAGAAAAAGTGATACCTGTAGCACAGGTAAGGGTGATTAATTCAGTGACAAACCTACATTGTGCCAAGACTCTCACTCTCATTTTGAGGAATTTGACGGAGAGCAAACGTATGAATTCACATTTAGAAAATGTAAAGGCTGTCCCTTCATTTCCCAGTTTGCCAGTCAGTTTCTAATATCCAGATTTTCATTTCTTCAAAGAAAAGAAAAGATTAGCACACTACCAAGTTATGGGCAAACAGTAAGTCACACAGATAGTAGAATATAACATTCATGTATTATTATTTCATATATAAACCTTTGCTTTAAAGCGTTATCTAAAATAGCATACATGGTTACCAGACAAAATAGCCCATATAAACTATGCTGAAAATATCATCTTTATTTACAGGAACCTAATTAAAAAGAACCTTAATTGTGTTTGAGGTCTGCAACAACCCCCCAGCCCGGATTACTCTGCTGGGCAGAGCTCTAAGGAGGACAATGCCTCTCACACATGGAGAAAGCCCTGGCCATGCAGAGATGTGGCTCAGTGCTCCTGGAAGGGGTGGGAAGCAGCTTGCAAACTATCTTTGCTCAGGTGTGATGTCCATCCCACACTTCAGACTTTACAGTGACATGCAACCTTTGTTCAAATGAACTCTAAATCTATCCTTGGTTGTGTTCTGCCTATACACTGTGAAATTCAGCCAAAAAACCAAAAAATATCTTAGGCAGCCTTTCTGTTTGAGCTTCTACATTTATAGCATTACCATCATCTTCTAGTACTGCTGGTAATCACAACTACAGGTAATAAGCAAAAAGCAAATCAGAAATGAATGACATTATTTTATAGGCACTTCTATAACCATGTAATTCGCTCCATAGTTAATTTGCTGAATTCCAATGTCTGCTTTATAGAAAAACAACTGCCTTGGGTTGTGTAAAATTGCTGCCTTTGAGAGCTACGAAATCCCACACTGCTTTACCAAACAGGAGTTAGATTCCAGAAGAATGATGCCTTGCAAACAGAGCTCCCAGTATGCACTGAGAACCAGCTCTCACAGAGCCCTTGAATTAGCACTATTACTTGCTTTTTCCTGATTTAATGAAAATGCAGTGCTTCAAAAGAAACAGCTAATCAGATAATCACATCACACTCTATCTCATAGGCTTTAGAGCAGCCAAGCTCTCAGAAAAATCACTGAATAAGACAACAGGATTACAGTTTTAATGGCTACATGTTGTACTTGTCACAAAGCATGGCCAACATTCACACTGAGGTTGCAAGATTATTACATGGTTACCTGTGCTCTATAAAACAGAGATGTCACATTGAACAGATGACGACACAGTACTGCAGTATGAGGTATTATTAGTATGATATTTTTATTACTATTTACCATTACCTATGACCAAGACATCAGTACTTCAGTGTAAACCCTGTGAAACACATACACGTTTTAACAGATGGAATATTGACAGATTTAAACGTTTTGGATCTGTTGTCTATCCACAAGATCTAGAAATAAGGCATATGGTCAGCAGAATAGGAGAGTTTAAATAAACCGCCTGAGCGTTTTGCTTTCCTCCCACACACCTCAACTCTGCCAGTCATGCTGCTGGATTCCTCAAATCTCATATCTTGAGGAGGTCATACCTGAGGAAGGCTGTTAGCTGGCTGAAACATCATTCTTTTAGTTTTTTCGCTTTCCTGTGTACAAAGGAAACAAACAATGAATAGCTAAAGGGCTTAGTCTTTTTACAAACCTCAACAGAGCTTTCTGCTAGGAAGATAACCGTGCAGCCTGAGAGGCTTCATTTGCTCCTGCTCACACATTTATACACATCTGACACTTTATTCCACTCAAGGGACCGTGACATAAAATTGTAGAACTGATCACACATCCGTGATAGAAGCTTGACAGTTTTCCCAGACAGCCCTGCCAAAACTTCCCATCAGTAGCTGTAAACAGAGTTAGCAGGGAGGCCATTTAGCAACCAAATGCTTTTGCTTTTGCAATCTTACAGCGTGGCGCCGTTTCCTTTTGGGCTGCACGCACTCCTGCCCGTACGACGGCCACTGGAAGTCCTGGGATGGCACTTGGCTGTTCTGGCTCTCCACATCTTCAGAGTCAGAATCATCCTGTTGCATTGAAGGGAAATGCCTGTCTGGATAGATCTCTCTCAGTTTGTCCTCAAAGAACTCGTCCAGGCATCGTCCAGCCTCAGCAACCTCGGAATCTGGCTGTAAGGGAATGAATATGACCATTCAGCGCTACCACACGCGGACATCATCTAGGATCAAACCCAAATAACTACCCCACTCCAACATCTCTCCTTCCCTCTGTGGGCTACATCTCCCTTAGGCTCTGCACACTTTCTCCAGCCCATTAGTCCCTCTGCATTTCCAGTGTAAGTAAAAACCAGATGTTGCTTTCAAGGAACACGTTTGTGCACCTCTAAGTACAGCTATGCAGTGAGCTAAAAGAACAGCAGTCATCACTGCTTAGGAATTTCTATGCATTTTCTTTTCCCTAGGCTTTTTTCTGTCTGTGACTGGCTTCTCATAGCAAACACAGCAACATTCCACAGAGTAGTCTGTGAAGATGTCCCTCTTTAATTTTAGATCCATAGGTATCTCAAGTTCTCAGATACGTATAACACTTCATATAAACTTCATTTCTGTCATTAAAAAAAGCTTAACATAATTTCCAAAGGTAAAAAACCAATTCATTCTTCTGTTTATCCCAATCCTTTATCTGATATCCATGGAACCAGCAGCTGCACCAGTGTGACAGTCACTGAAAGAGCCAGCCCCTGCTTTGTGTCCCCCCACCCATGCATATTAGAAACATACATAATTGAACTTCGCACAGTTCCAAAACATGAGACGCACGTCAGTCACAAGTTCCTCAGGTGCAGAATAGTGGAACTTGTCCTTTTTTTGCAGCTTCTTTCGTATGGTAGACAAATCCATTGGCCTTTTGATGATCTGATAATAATGTCGAGCCTGCAAAAAGAATAAAAGGCACGTATGTGACATTTTTAATTAAAACATTTCCTCTCCAGTGACTCCTATGCAATTTTGGACAGAAGTCATTGCAGAGGAGTCCTTGCATCAGGGTAGAGAGCTTTAATCTTTTAGTGCCTACACTTGTACATCATCTTCCTGGGTGCTTTTAGATTTGATTAAAACATGTTTGTTTGCAAGAGTGATCCTAAAATTAGCACGCCTCAGTGACTACTCTGCTGCTTGCACTTTGTAAAGTTTATCCCCAGATAACTATAATCCCAATTTAACTATGATCAATAATATATGTAACATTGATAATTAGCTGACATTTTCCCCAAGCAACTACAAAAAGAATGTGCTGTGATACTTTCAGCTGATAATGTGGGAAGGAGTCTGTCAAGAGTGACTCAAAATAGGATACTGTGCACTCTTTTAAAAGTTCAACAAAAATCTTTTTTAATGGGCATAAGCTACCAGGATATCCTAGTTCTTAAATCTTTCTGGGTCTAAGCCTACATGTTAGGTAATTTGTTCCATAATTTCACTGCAAGTTTTATTAGGTGGAATGGGTTTTATATCATTATTTGAACTACTCCTTCACATAAGACCTTTATTTTTCCCCCCTTCAACTTTTAGCGTGTGATGCTCTATTGTTACAATGGTGTCAGCCTCCATCTTCCTTAAAGCAGATAATATTGCAAATGTGGAGTACATAAATGAAGCAGATATCTCTACATATTCCCCTGCCCACAGTCACATTCACCCTCTTTGTGCACAGCACAAGAGGGAGTTCAGGGTTGCTTCTAGAGCAGACCTCTCTAAAAACAGTACAACATTCTCCACATCCGTGGCAAGTCAACTTTTTTACTGGAACCCCTCATCCGTCTTTGCCATCCTACCAGCTTCTTAAATTGGCCCCAAAGATGGCCTGAACACTGGCCAAACATTTCCCTGCCTCTGCTCTGACACCTTCAAGGCACTTGGAAGAGGCAAACACCCACCCTTCCCTAGGAAGCAATACTGCTCAGAAAAAAATCTCATGAATATATTTCAAGAGGACAAAGGAGAAACTTGTGAGGTTCTCTGGATTTCCTCTGATCCCTGCAAGCACAGCACTTACCAGGGGACTGACAGGTTCATGGAATGGGAGGCTCATACTGCTGCAGAACAGGGAAAGCACCAGCTTTTCACACTTCTGTGGAAGCCAAAATTGGAATACATTTTAATTCAAAAGAAGGGAGTTTCGTTCTTGCCCTTAGTTAACCAATCATACCAACAGAAAGAGAATTCTCATATAGGCTGTTCATTTCTGATGCAAAATGACACACTTCACTCTAGTCAGGGGGACATTTTGCCCCCTAGAATTGCTATGCCTTGGAAAATAAGGATAGTCAAGAAATGCAAGAAAAAAAAACAACAACAACATTTTCCTGGAAATTCTTGGGAATTAATCACTATTATTATTTATTCCATGCACTCCAGATCTATTCCTTGGCTCTCAGCTGAAATAACAGCAGCAACAATGTGGAAAGAGTTAAATGGGCAATGTTTCCCACTGCTCATATTCATGCAAACCAGTGTACATTGGTAGTACTGTATGAAAACTATTCCCTTTAATCATCATTAACTTGTAGAACACTTATACTGTGTTTGGCCCATTCATTAGTGAAAAAAAAAATTAAAAAACTACTTAAACATTATAAGCCATATTTTCTCACAAGCAATAGAATTTGTAATCAACTCAATTTTCTAAATAGGACTTCACTATTCGAGACCCAAATCCCAACAATTTTTGCCCAGTTATACCAAATCCAGTAGAAACAGCTCAGCATCTGCACTCAGTGTGTGGACTCCTCTGCTCAATTATCACCAATACACCCACAACCTCTGTTTTGAATTTGTGCCTTCCAGATACCATGGACTTCAAGAAAAGGCACTCATTTAGTGGAAGATTTGGTAGAGAAAACTAGTAATAGGTATATAAAGTGCTAAGCTTTCCTCTAGGCAGAGTTAAGAGCCTAAATATCTTCAAGGGAACTAATGGGACATATGAAGAAGACTCTATGATGATTTCAGTCCAACTGAAAGTCAGAAAGTGTCTTCATCACAAAAATATCCTTTCACTGGCCCAAGAAGATATCTGAGAAGGGGGCATGCTTTAAAGCAAAAAGATTCAGTGTGACAAACCAGGCAAAACTGATTCATGGAAGCTCAGCTCTTGAGTGTGACTTCTCTGTTTGAAGTAGAAAAGAATTCCACACCTGACTGCTTCATCTTTCTATAACATTTTTAAATTGAACAGCAATGTCTACAAAGAAGAGAATGGTATAACCAAAGAGTAACAATGCTTTTGCTGCATTTACTACTGTGTGTAACATTTGAGTAGCAGCCAAGTGAAAACCACCATCTCTCCCATGCAAAAGCAAAGTCTCATGCTGAGATCATATGGCCTGCTCTAAACAGTGCAATATAGAATTATTCCCACCTTCTGGTCACAGTCACCAAGGCCATGGTGTGCATTGCAGCTGTGGCTGTAGCGTGTGTTTTCACAGTCATATTCCACCTCTGGTTTCACTGGATTACGGCAAAGTGAGCACACCCACTCTCCCCTGCAAAACAACAAACCAAGAAACTCATGGGCAATTTTTTTCCACAACCTTGTCAAACAGCAAATTTCAGAAATAACTATTTGGAAAGCCTCATCCTTAACCAGCATTATGACAGCAGGCAATCTGAAGCCCACTGTACTAGATATTCTTCAATGGATTGGAATCCAGTTAGAAGTATAATCATTCCAGATTCTGTTCGTGGCTCTTTTCCTGTCACAAAGGAAAAGAAAATTACAAAATTGTGTTTGAAAGAATCTAACAGTGGTGTATGTCACTGCACTGATTCAAGTGCTGCTTTGAAAAAAAAACACTAAGGGAAAACAGGCAGCAATTGGTTCATAAGACAAACCCAGACCCTCTTGATAACTAAGATATTTATTATCAACTGATGTGATAATTGACATATTTATGTAAGGAATCAACATTATCAGAAAAGGTGTGGTAATACACAGGTCTTCAAACCAAATAGATACAACCCTGCAAGGGCATGTGTGTCTGCACTAGTAGATGCATTTTCAGAAACCTCTTGAAGAATTCTGTGAAGACAGTGATGCAACTTCAACAACATCAGTGTCTGAGTAACTACAGATGAAGATATATTCAAGAATTATGAATATAGAACCTTAGTTAAGGGAATTAATTTACTTCATTAGAGTTTAACTTCGTCTAGAAAGTTTATTCTAACAGAAAAACTTGGTTTTCACATTGCTTTGAAACTAGAAGGTAATAACAACTCCACTGCTAGAGAAAAGAATTAAAAGCCAAGAGCTGAAAAATTGGGGGTTTGAACAAAAAGGAGAAACCGGAATCGCCAAATTAATACCTTACAACAATTTTTTTCAGCTGAGACAATTGCCAGAGCTTGACTCAAATGAAGTATTCTTTGGTTCCACTTAGAAATGATTCAGAACAGAATTCAGAACTGCATACCACAGTAAAGCACATTATTCAGTCTCACTTTTAAGTCTGGTATGTGTATCTATTCCTGGTTCATTGCATACAATCCATCTGTGACAAGTTGCTAGAGAACGTATCTTAGGGAAAGCAATGACTGAAACATTTCACAAAAGCCCTGATAATTCTACATTTCCCATAAAATTTGCTAACAAACTGAATAAAAACTCACTCATTGCCCTTTCCTTGTGTTAGTGTCTGTTCTGCAAAGAAGAGCTGATGTCTACACTCCAGATGTTACATGAAATTTAGGATTTTATTTTTCTCCAGTGAGTCATATGAAAGTTTTTTAACTTTCTGCCACCTCCCTTGCTGTACTGGCCAGTTAACTGCAGAAAGGGCACAGTGGTGGGAAACAGCTCTTTTTCATAATTCATCTAGTTCTTAGCATGTAAGACAGAAAAGTATCAGAAAAGGCAAGTGAGAGAAGCAGCCTTGTATAAGGCTGAAACATCAATCCCTGAGGATATCTTTTGCCCTCAGTGAGCACAGTAAGGAACAGCACAGTAGTGAAATGTCATCCATACTCACACTGGAAAGCTGAGCAGGGCTGGAACATGGCAGGAGAGATGGAAGACCTTGGGGCAGTGATCACAGCACAGCAGTTCTCCTCCATTGAGACATACAGCACAGAAATCCTCATTCTCAATTGGACTGACTTCCTGAGTAACTGGGGTTTTTTTCATGCTGGAGATGCCATTGCTGAGCTTCTGATCAGCAGGTGGAGATTGTGTCTGTCCTGCAGCCTGGGAGATGAGAAATCTCCTGTCCTCTGAGTTCTCCTCTTTAGACTTCTGTTCTTCAGCTGGACTATCTTTATTTATCTTGAAGGAAGAAAAAACTGTGATCACACAATCATCATTGTCACACATCAGCCTAAAGCATCACTGCTTATCTGCAGATAGCCAAATACGTCTTTTACTCGGAAGACACAACTACCAACAATTTTCCAACAAGTGCTTCCAAGGATCTCTCTGCAGTGAACTCTCCTGGGGAGGGCACTGGGGTTCAGCCAGGCCCATGCTCTTGGCATTTGCCACTGGCTGGCCAGGTCACCTTGGTCAGGTCATTTCCTCCACATAACACAGAATAGTAGCACTGTGAGACCTGTGCAGATTCCATACCACAGGTGATAGAAATAGGATATGCTACTATCTCGCTTGCAAATTTTATGGTAAACACCTCAAATCCCCCACAATTCCCCCCCCTCAAAAAAAACCCAAACATAAAAAAAGTATAGGTCTTTTTCCCACCAGAAATTGCCTTCTGTGGAAAGAAGTTTACACTCAAGACTCCACTGAAGCAATAGAATACAAAGCTTTTAAAAATCTATTACGCTGTGGTTTGTGGGATCAGTTCCTATCACTCAAATATGTATTCAGGCTAATTTAAAGTTATTGTCCTGTATTTTTAAGCAGACATGTGAGCCAAGTTGTTCCTTAGTATATAAAAACACTACAGAGACAAATTTCTCAGAAATGGGAGATGCAAGGAGCTCCACAGCAAGCTCAAAGCTGTACTATCTTACCACAACCCGGTACAGAAGTACCTGAGGCTCAAAGAAGTCAGCAGGCTTTTTTACTGCACCATATTCCAGAAACTGTGCCTACAAACCAGTGGGATAGAGGGGAGAAGGCAGGGGAAACCTCAGGGAAATGCCACTCACCTTTATGGACATACTTGAGGACCGTGTGCCACACTCAATTACCAGGAGGAAATTGCCCTCCTGCTCGTTGTCCTGTGGCTGGAGCTTAAACACAGGCAGCTCCCCCGCTTCTGAGGCAGATATTTTCAGACGTTCCAGTCGCACGTAGGGGATCCTCTGCTCCTTAGGGGCACCTCTAGACCCAAGAGGACACATGATTAAATTCATCCACATTCCACAAAATTCTCCTCCCTACTCAGTTCCATGCATCATCATTTGTGCTCCTTTTCCTTTGTGAGTGAGGCGGCCAAACACTGAAAATCCTGACATTGCTTCACAAATCAATTGTATAAAAAATGTGAATGCAATCACTTTAAATTAATCATATGTGTAAATACATTACTAACTCCTGTGCTGAAGCTTTGCCCTGCTCTGTATATTCTAAACTACCATAATTAAAGACATATTTTATACTTTTCAGTGTGGCTGGCTTCAACAGGAACACAGCACATCATCAACTTTACCATATTATCACAGCAGTGGCTGAGAATCAAATTTTATAAAATTGTTGAGGTAATGTTAATCCTGTTCCCATTATATCTTTTAGTTTTCATTAGGGCTTAACATTTTCTAATCATTCAAGGGAGATAAGTTTGCAAATATTTATTCATTCTGGAAAATTACACAGAAATACATGAGTTCACCACTACTTCTCCTTTGCTGTTTTCAAGTTTGAAAGCACTTTACAACTTTCAGAACTATTATCTATAAGGAATCTAGAATTCTTTTTAAGTTCTCCATCATCATTAAATATGACAAATTTTCTAAATATATGCATAAAATTCCACAGCCAGTGCTTTTGTATAAAAAAAAGACTCTGCTACCTGACATTCTGATTTCTTTTCATATCCATTTCAAAATGTTCCTTTTCACAGTTATTGGAATCTGGAACAGAAGATAAGAAAATGAATAAAATATTTATAATATCACAGGCAGATTAGGGTAGAAAGTACTTCAATATTCATGTATTTCTGACTGGTGTTTAATATGATATTATAAGTGAATCATGGAATAATTTCATCTATATGTATAGAAAATGTGCATGATATTTTTTGTTCTGGTGCAGAGCTTTTTTCTTTCTTTTTTACTTTTAACCACAGCTTCTATTCTAAATATGAGGAGCATATATGAAATATTTTGTAGAAAATGGTTTCAGTCCCAGGGAATTATATATGTACATAACCATATCACATACATCCATATACATGGAACAACATAAGTAATCCTCTTTGCTATACAGCCTTCACTTGAGAAAAACAGACCCAATGAGCTCCAAACCCCTGAGGCTCAGGAAATCTTTGTGGTCTCCAGCTCCATGCTACAAAGCTTCTGGATAATTCCAGTTCCTTGAAAATAAGAAGAAAGTTGTGTCTCCCATCTGCCACCACAGGACAAAAATTCCACTATTATTCCTTTCCTTCCTCCAGCATCTAAACACATAAACACGCAAATTCAGAACTATCTGCTATATTATATATATATATATGTAGCTGTATCAGCATATGGCTGATAGTTTTGACTGAATTAGACACAAGTAATAACAGTTCTGGGGAGATGGGATAGGGTAGAGACAAATGTCCCAGGGTATGCCCTCAAAAATACAAGTCCACTGAATAATTTCATAACCTCACCTTCTTTTGTTAGGAATTAATTTGACATAGCCAACACAAACAAGAAACAAACAATATCATGGTTATCTTGAGATAAGAGAGGGTCAGGAAAATATGTTTCTTAAAAGAAAATATAGCTCAGGTCAACAGAACCTCAACCATGGCTTGAAAGCAATGTGCCTTTAAGGTACTCAGTTTTTTCCAGCCACAGGGAACAACAAAATGAAGACTAACAAGGAAAGGTGCATTTCACATCACACCTAAGGTATTATTCACTTGTGACTGCTGCTCAGGTGAAGGGTGGGTAGCCCTATCATGGACAGAATTACTAAAGGGAGACTGCACACTGAGCTGAAGGAGCAGCTCTCATTGTGCACTGTCAAAGCAGAGGATGTCCCAGTGGTGCTGGGTTCCTACACTAACCAACATTTCCAACTGGGCCCATCAAACAATAGTGCCTATAAAATTTGTGGGAAACACCAAACCAGAGGGGTTGCACTGTGGAGAAAGTTTTCAGTTAAAAATAGACTTTAGTGCATTAGAGAAAAAAATCTCCTAAATCAGTAAGACTGGATTGAGATAACTGTACTGTGCTCATGAAGGGTCAAGATGAATGTAATCCCAAAGGAAAACAACTGGCTAGGAAAATGTCCTTGGAAGGAACTAAGGGTTATAATGAGCTGTTCTCTACACATGAGTCAACCACCTAATGCTGCTGCTGCAGAAGAGAGGAACACCATCCTGCAGGGTATCACCAGCAGCCAGGAATGTAAAACACCAGGAGCTGATACCCTGATTCTGCATGGCACCCCAGAGGCCTCAGCTGAGCACTGCATTTGGCTGTGGGCAGCACTCCTAATTGTAGAGAACCCAAAATAGCACAGGGGAATGAGGTGGTTTTGAAAAAATCAACCCCCTGACCCATGAGGGGAGACTGAAACCATCAGATTTGTTTAGTCTAGGAAACAGAAGAGGAGGGGTGGATGTTTAAGCAAGTCATAAGAAAGAAAAGTGGCTGTAAGAGGGAAAACGATCACACTTTGTGCAATTTTTAGCACATCCCGTGTGCCTAGAATAAGAATTATTTTGTTTTAAGTTAAGCTGAAATGTTTAGGTTTGCCATTAGAAAAGGATGAGCCACTGGAGACATGTACCAGAAGGAATGAGGCTTGGCAGCATAGCAATGCTGGAGCCAGCAAGTCCTACTGAGAGCCACCAGCAGAGTTAACACTGCCTTTGCAGCAGAATTCAATGTTTTACAGTGCACTGGTGAATGTATCTCCTCAGGCCTCCCCTCACTGCACACCCTTAAACACTGACAGGATGGGAATTGCTCGCCCCCCATCCTTCCTCGTGAAAAGGCAGCAGGGCTGAATTCAACACCCGAGGCTTCCCACCCTCTGGCACAACAGGGCCTGATTTTATACCCAACAGGTTTGTAGAACCCACTCTTGGCAGTGAGATTGTGAGGGCTGGGGCTGCCTCTGTGTGGTGTCACAACCCACACCACACCTCTGCTCCTCCCCAAGACGCCTCAGCCTGACAGGCACAGCCCTTTAGGGGTGCTCCTGATCCCTACAACTCACACAAATGATTGTGGCCTAATTGCCATGGCCTGGCACAGGACATAGAAGAGAAGACAAATACATTTCCATGGCTCACTGGGCTAGTCCTCCTTTGTACTAATTAGAATTCTCTGAATAAAAATACAACACAGAGAGAGAAATATTAATTCATCTTCTACAGAGAAATGCAGCCAAATATTGGCATAAGTCACGGGATAACAGCTTGATCCTGCAATCCCTTGCTTGCATGAATAGTCCCATTGACTTCTGGAGTTTGCAGGAATGAGGCTTTACAGTGTAGCACAACGATGGTGTTGGCAATTTGCCCATGAACAGAGTTAAGTAAAGTCTAATTCTCCATTAGGGCTGAAGAAATAGGCCTTGGCTGAAGGGAATGTTCCACAGTAGATAGAGCCAAGCAAAGGCACATGCTGTGCAATGTGTTAACAAAAATTTGGTATGCTACTGATGTGAAGGACTTAGCAGAAGGTACATTACATTTCAGAAGTAATGTGGGTTTTTTTAATTGAATTTGGACTCTTCAAACCAGCTCTTCAATAGTCACAACTGCAGGTCTCATTAACAGGAGTGCTTCTAAGAGAACTAATACTCCAGGTACTTCACACAGCCACACTCGTTTCTGCTTCACAGATGAGGGATGTTACAAATTCAAAGCATATCATTTCCATGTTTTTCCTCCACAAATGAGATCAAGCACACTTTTCCACTGGATTAAGTACTCTGATAACATTTGAAGCTTGCTGGAAAAGCACATTTACATTACAGTATATTAATAAGCATACTGCTTTACTATGCTTGCAATGCCCAGTGCTAAGAAGAACAAAAGAAAAAAAACCAAAAAAACTAAAGGAAATAATTAAAAGCCTGGTACCTTCTTTGCTTCTAGGTTGTCTCATTCTGGCATTCACAGGCAGGGAAGAAGTGTTGCTGGGCAGTTCAGAAGGAGAATTGCAATGCTGAGACTTTTTGATTGAAAGATTAATAGGTTCTTCCATCACTTTTTGCATAGAAAGAGTTAACTCATTAACTACCTCTTGCCCAGCAGTAGCCAAGCTGTTTTCTAGAAGACAATCCACAGCACTGAGGTCTTCATTTTCTAACTGTGGGGGAGAAAGAAATGCAGAATTCTATTATCAGTTTTCTTTCTTTTCACGTTAAAAAAATAATTTGTTATCAGTCTTCAAATAGCAGATAAGGAAAACTTTACTCATTGAAAGAGTAATTTATTTTAACTGATTGCTCAACAATATAATGCTGTAAAGGGCAGTGGATTCCCCCTCAGCAGAGGAGTTTGAGCCATCCCTACCTTGCATTTTGTGCCTTCCTGGAGCGCATCACCTGCTGTAGGTCCAGCAGGAGCCCCAGGGCTCGGGGCACTGGGAGCCCTGCCCAGGGCCAGGCTGTAGCTGGGCAGGGGCTCTGGGGCAGGGTCACAGTCACAGAGGGCATCTGGGGACGGGCCAAGTGTCACAGCAGCTGCATCTTTTGCCTGTGGGTCGGCCAAGCTGGATAACCTTGTCGGAGATAATTCCATTTCTGAGCTGTTTGGAAAGCCCACAAGGCTGAAGGATGCTGAACGCTGGGAAAAGCAAAAAGCAAAAAAAAAAATCCAATATATTAATAAGCTTTTCAGCAGCAAAATGTTACTATTCTTTCAAGAATAGATAAGATGCTCAGTTTCAGCTTGACATAGTCAAACAGTTGTGTCACAAGGGCTGTAAGAACCTACTGTAATCCTATACTATTTCCAAAAGCTTTAGATTCTCCACCATTAAAATTGAAAACTGGAAAAGGAGACAACTGGGTTATTCCTCCGGTGCTTACAAAAAATTGTCTTCCTTAGATCAATTCAAGGGATTCTGATTTTTAACTCCTACAATGATTGGGAAATCTATGTAGAACACTGTACCAAATTAATCCTTGACAGAAACCCTATTATTTTCCATTTAATTTTCCCAGAAGAAATAAGATTCAAATCAGAAATTTTGTCACTTTATTAAAAGATCATCAGATTGCTTCATTCAGAAAGAAGGTTCAGAAGAAATAAGATTTAACTCTGACACAAGTACATGAAGTTATTGTTCCTGTTAATGACACTGAAAATTTTATGAAAGTTAGCCCCATTAAAAGCGAAAGCATTTCCCCTTTAAATATCATAGATAAAATGCAGAAATATAGTACATGTACTAATGAGGAAATGTGTCCAGTTTCCAAACAAAGGGAATATTTACCAAAGCATCAATATGCCTTTTTTGCTGTCTCATGATTTGCCACCACCAAAGCCACAGAGACACTGTTACACAAACCAAAGGAAACCCACTCATCTAGGTGACCGCCCTCAGCTGCCTCACATCCTGGAATGTGGGACTGTATTGAAAACCAGACTCTTCCAGCACCCATGTGAAGCAAATAAAAGCAATTTTAGGAAGTGTACAGATCTGTGGCACTTGAATATTCAACTTTTTCTTGATTTTATTATAGCTCATTGGTGTTTCACCCTTTATATTTGACTGACTATACTCTTTTTGTTTGACTGCAATTCAGTAGGTAGCGCCCATTTTAATATAAATCAAGACAGTAGAAATGTGTCCATTGCATCTGAATCAGAGCTTAAATTTTTTGTTGCACTTATTTCTCCACTAGAGGCCTGTGACACAGAAGTGAATCTGAGATAGGAACCATTTCCTAAATTTAATTAGTATTTTTCTCAACTCACACTCCATTTGGGATTTTGATACTCTTGTCTCTCTTAACCCCACAGTGGTAAAGACTGCAGCCTAGACTGAGCTGTCAGATGTGTCTGTGTAAATCCTACCTCAAGCCAGTCTTGAATTCCTCTGCTTGCAATGCACAGCAACACTGTGCTAAGACAACACTGCCCACAGACACGAATTTCCACCCAACAATGGATGCAACCCAATTTCCTCTTTGTCAATTTGCCACGGATGCTACAGCAGGAGCTTTGCCTGAAGAGTGACTGCCTAATTTGATGAGACAAAATACATCTGCATTTGAGACAGAAAGAGGCCAGCTCTTCTGCAGAGCCAGGGGAGATTTGTGCCATTCCACAAAGAGCTGCAGTGAGCCTGCTTTAAACAGTCCCAACAGGCACCCCAGGGAGCTGCACTGGGCTCCTGCAGCCAGGGAATTGGTCATTCTCCCCCTCTTGAGCCAAATGGACACCCCTGAATCTAAGCTGTCTGAGTTGTAACAACTTTTTGGAAGCAGCTGAAGTAGTCCCACATGTTCTTCCCACCTCACATGTGAGCTGAAATCTAGAACCCAGCCAATAAAGAAATGCACTAGTGGAGGCCCAAACTTGCCATGTAGTCTGCCTGATTTTCAACATTCCTAGGAATGTTGAGGTTTCAAACCAAAGTTATCTCCAAAGGTCAGCAAGGAATCCATTTTTCATGGAATCCACACATCCTAAAGTCCACAAAGATCAAAAGTCTTTATTTGTCATCACAATTTGCTTGTGCTACAGGTTCCTGCAATTCCAGTGACACATGGAACCTACCAAGTTCACATTTTCCTTTTCATTCCACCACTCATTTTATAGCAAGCCTTTTTCAGATGGCAAAGGTAACATGTGAATTGTTCCCATATCACTTACAAAAAACTAAAACAAACAAGCAGAATTCATGCTTGAGCTGAAGATGAACTGCCCTTGCCTTTTCCCCTTATTTCAAAGTCCACTGTGAGCACTAATTAAGCCCCTGTGATGTAGTCAAATATTTATTTAGTCAGGTTCTCCAAAGCATGGAGCATCCACAAATTCCTGAATCAGTAGGAACTACCCTAGAGCTGTACTCCATTGGGAATGGGCATGCTGAGGCATACACTGGCAGGCACAGCACCCAAATTTGCTCCCAGGTTAACTGGAGCCCTTCTGGCCATTCAGTTCCTCCAGTCTCTACCCACATCTTCCTTGACTCCTTTACAAGCACGTGCCATCTTCTCATGTAGTGAGACCTGACCCTCTGTGTGCAACTCAGGTGAAATGTTCCCCCTCCTAAGGCAATGTAGGATTACTCCTGGCTCCAGTGAGACCAGTTTACTTATTGAGAGTAGTCACTGGGATGACTCCTACTGAAGGGAAAACAAAAGATATGGAGACACACACATAAGATTTGGTTATAGCTATGATTTTCAAAAAGATGACACTCAATTGCATGGCATGGCTAGGTCCTTTTTGCTCTTCTACCCAGCATCAGTTTCTTCAGAGACCTTTTTAGATTATATAAGACAATGTAAAACCTCACTCTTGCTAAAAAGAATAATGAGGCCATCAAACTGCCATCTGTCTTTCCCTTGGGGCAAAAGTTAATTTTGTGGTTATTTTAATGATGAAGCAACATTATGATCTTTCAGTGCAAAATATTAAAACTCACAGTTAAGAACAGACACTTTCTATCCTGATACATGGAGCTGCTGCCAAGTGTGAAGTGAACAATGCACTGGGAACAAGGCTCATTAATAGACTATTAATTCACTCCCTAAAATAATCATTTCTTTTGCCATTAGCAAAAATTTCTCTTTTCCCTTGACAGTTCAGCTAGTTTTTGCAAATGGGATGACTTTAAAGGATTCATCTGTTTTATAAAAGCTCTATTGCTTTTACATTGCAACATTTGAACAACAACAAGCATTAATTATGCTCTTGGGCAGAGGGTGGCTTCAGCTGTTGGTTAATTTTGAACTTTTTGACATTTTAATGTACAGTCTGGCACATTGAACTACATCTGTGTCACTATAAATGGAATTCTCATTGTCTCATAATTAATTTTGGTCTGATGATCCTTATAATACAATGGCAGCAGCATCACCACCCCAAAATACCTCCTATCACAATTTTCTTAGTTATGGAAGTGAAAAGTAAGAAAAAAGAACATGCAAAGTGCCTTCAGAGAACAAAAAATAAACATATGGTTCAGTTCAAATATTTCTTTGATCACTGTTGCATTCAAAAAAGGTCCAGTGCAAACATGCAGCACCAATACAGAAGAATTCTGAGAAGCAAATACTTACCTTGAAACAGTGGGATTAGGATTTGTTAGGATTGTTTTGGCAAAGCCTCAGGGCTGTTGACACTAAGTGTCACTGATAAAGGAAGCTAAAACTGGGAAGCGCCAATTCTCTTTGCTATGGGAGAAACACCACGCTGCAAATGGTTGCAGAGTAATGAACGGCTGCTATTAAGTGGAGCAATCCCCCTGGCAGCTCATTATGCTGGAAGGTTAAACAAATGCACTACTCCAATCCAGTTGCTTAACACAGCAGCACTGATAACACGGGCTGCACATGCTTCCCATTCCCAGTTTCAGGACGGAATCCGAAGGATTTCCTTCCCGCTTTCACGAGAAAAAAGAACCCAAATCTGCATTAACAATTTCTCTGAATAAACTGGAACGGGCTTAAAGCGGAAGGAGGAAGAGATTGCATGGAGCAAGCAGCGTCATGTTTTATTTATCTTCTTTTTTTCAGGTCAAAGGAAAAAGGTTTTGTAAAATTAACATTCTGGGAAATGTACCTAATTGCATTAAGCACGAAGGAATTTGTGCTGTGAGCAGTTCAATCCTGTCAAGTAACATACATACTCTGCTACCTGAGAAATTTATAGTACCCCACACTCCAGGCTATTATTGCCTTCATCACTAATTCCTCTAAAATTAATAGCAATTAGGGGGGGGAAATAGCAACAACAAACCCATTTTGGTCCCAAGTTCAGATTTGGAGTTCTAGGAATTAGTATTAAATTACTATTACTTTTAGTCACTAAGCAATCACAACATGCTCTATGCAATACTACATCAAATAAAATCTGTACTCTGTCCTCCAGCCCCCTTCCCACAAATTTCATGTGTTTTTAAACGAAAAAAAAAAAGAAGTTCCACCATGAACTGTCACCATGTTAGTCTTTCATGAAATGCTACCACAGAATACTCTTGGATAAAAGAGAAGCCTCTGAGGAATGCACCTTGGATAGTATGGAGTATTTGCTAGGATTTCCCCATTTCAGGTACAGTATGGTGCTTGAGACAAACAGAGTTCTTGAACTAAGAAGCTGGAACTTCTTGTGAATCAAAAAGAATACAACAGATATAATGCACTTCACAACATTTCCACATTTTTACACTTCCGTTACTAATCTTGGTCACCCTGCCTCAAAAATTATTCAACAAAACCACAAAGTATGGGGAAAATGGTCAAACACACGAAGGACCAAAGCACAGAATGGCTTTCATGGAAGAAAAACCTAACTCTAGAGAGACAAGCAGTCACTTTTAAGCTTCCAAAAGAAACTTTCAAGAATAAATTAAATGTATACCTATAAAATACAGATATTATCAATGGGGTGGACACAGAGTGATTATTCACTCTTTTTTCCTAACACAAAAGTTAGAAGGTATCTGACTGAACTATCAGGCAAGAGATGTAAGGTAAGCAAACAGGAACTTCTCATGCAATGCAAAACTCAGCTGGCATAGAATGCTGAGGAGTATTCTACACTAGAGTTAAAATGGACTCAAAAGAGTGAATTAGACAAATTCACAGACAAGGGGTCTATAAAGAGCTCTAAACCACAATTGTCTGGGCACGACCTTCAGGTCAGAAAGTCTTTGAAGTGCTGGATTTCAGAATCTTGGATAGTGGACCATCAGTTTATATTTGTCTGTTTCTGATGCACTTCCCTAGGGATCTGCTGCTATGTTTATTTAGGATCAGATGCAGCTTTTCAGTGATAACTTACTCATACAGTGCACAGCACATTCAGAGATTCACTTTAAGTAGAAAATGAACTGAGGTAAGGGTCTTGCTCCAAACTACAGAAGGGGGTGCACTTTATGGAGTGTAAGGAGGAGAAATGTCCAACTGGCCCTGCATCAACACCAATGTCTGTTGCAGTGGTGCCTGAGGCTCAAATTACAAATTTGTGTTCTGATGTACGTTAAACATGACATTTCTTCAAATACTAGATGCAGCCTATAGACCTCTTGCTCATCACAGCTAGAGATGACAATTAGGTAAGTGCAAACAAAACAGAGACCATATTCCTGTTACTACTCCTGAAAACACAATTAGGCCCAAAATACCTTATCATTCTTGCCTTTATTCCAGAATAGGTGACCTCTCTAGTCTTGGGCACAAATCAATAACTTGATATCATACTATGCAAAAGCAGCAAGATGATATCATTGCAGAAAGCTGGTAACCCTTTCCACAAAACTGGTAAACTAATGGAGTACTCATTCCTTCACACTGCAACTTAGCAATTCCATCACTTGTGTAAAATCTGTTTGCTGGAGTTTGGCACAATTCTCTGGAAATGCAGTGCAGGTAACACAAAAGTTATTCTTATTATTGTTTATTATATTATTCTTATTCTATTATTATTTATTTGTTCTGTCTTGCTGAAATCTGTTCTCTGTCTTGCTGGCATTCTTACAGGAGAGGTTGGGTATTTGACAGGGGTGGAGACAGAACACCTCCACAATCCAAACCAGAGGTCCTGGATATGTGAGTGAAGTATTCTGATAGAGGAATATAAAGAGAAAGCTGCATCAATTTTCCACATCAACAGAAAGCTTTCATTCCTAGCGTGGCATTCTTAAAAAAGTGCTTATTAAGCCCAGAATTATGCAAAGTGCAGCGCTTGACTTTTATCAAACAATCAATGGTCTAAGTATAGAAACATTTATTCTGCACAAAAAAAATTCATTCACAGAAAAAGAACAGTTAGGGGAATATAAAGGAAGACAGAAAGACTGATAAACTATCACTATTAATGTTCCAAAGTGAGCAAAACAAATGAAAACTATCCCAAACGATTTAAATTATGAACAATTAAAAGCATCTTCTCTAATTTGTAAAGCAATAAAATATAATTCTGCATGCAGAGAATTCAACTAGTTATCAGTCAATAATATCAAATTCATACCATAAACATGTTCCAGAATTAATGCACAGAGGTTTAATTACATGAGCAATCAAGCCTTGCCCCACTCCAAAATAAAGAAAACCACTGAGCTAACAAAAGTTTTTATTTCTTTATTTTTTGGACAGATCTTGGAACCATATCACTAAACAGTTAATGCAGGTGCACACTGCTTTCTCTTTAATGAAAGAATCTCAGCAGACAAGGAATAATGTACTCCACTTGGAATGCTGTGCCCAGCTGAAGGCTGTCAGAGATCAGCAGAAATGCAACGCAAGGCCAAGAATTCCAACAGCAATTTTTCTCCAAGAGACAGAAGATTTCTTCTTCAGACAGCAGGTTTATCTATTTTCTCTGCCATATTATTTGAGTGTTTCAGATGTGTCCACATTCACTTTCTCCATGTCCTCCAAGAGAGATGAAATGTTCTGAACATAGGCCATGTAAGAGCACATGGACAAACACCTATGCAGAAGATTTTGTCTGGAGATGGGTGTGAAAACATTTAATCAGGTGAACCAGTTGAGAATAAGCAGACACGTTCTTTTGTTCTTAAACAGGAACCAATATCCCATTTAAACTCAGATTTAATCCAGCTGTCAGCAAAAGCACTCAGACATCTTTGACAAGAATTCTTGAAGAATATGTTTCAAAGGTTTACTTGCTGTTCTTTTCCCTTCATCATTTCTAGTTTGCCATTGCCAAAGCTGTCAGTATCTTCATCCCACCCAGATGTCTTCATCCCAAACAGCTCATCAGAAGAGATGAATACAAGCACAGATGGGGTTCTGTAGCTGTTGAACATTCTCGTTTCTTGAAGAGGTACCAGGCACCTCAAAAAAACAGACACCTCTGTGCTTTCTGCACAAGAGCATACACTTCTCAGCACCATTAGAAAAAAAATCTTTTTTTCTTTTCCCTACAAGTATCCTCCTTTTGTCACCTTCTCAACTTCTACAGCAACAGATCAGCCCTTTCTCCTTTATTACTCCTGCTTTTCCCATCAGACTTCACTAGTCTCTCTCTCTTGCACCTCTGCTTCCATTTTCTTTCCCCTTTCTGACATGTCTTGCTTAAGCTGTTGGGAATAACCTTCCATTTCAGGTCCATAAAACAGATTTCTTTGTGGCTTCAATCTGATTTGTGCTCTGCTTCCAGGCCCGTATCTCTGCAATTCCCAAAGGGATCTCCAACAATTCTCTGGATGGGTATTGCATCATAAACATGTTGCATCAACAAAGCCACTTACAAAAGAAGGAAAATATAGCGCTTTTTGAAGATAGAAAGGAACGACAAGTACTTCCATAATTCCACAGACAAATTCCAAGGGAAAAAAAACCTATGGAATTCTTCTACATGGTACACAAACAAGTCATGCATTGAAGTAACAAACAGATTTGATAAACATAATAGGATGATTGGCTTGGAGTGTTTTAAACAAACTGTAGAGAGAAGTAAAAGGCAGCTTCTCTGCTTCAAAAGCTCAAGTGATATCCAGAGCCAGCAAGGGCCTACTGATAACTATTGGCCTTCCTGGTTATGTTCATGCTGCTTCTTCAATGGTCAGAGCCTCACAGTGGGTGGGAAGACCAAAGCCTGGCTCTATTGTGTATTAAAATATTCTAGGTATACAGAAATTGTGATTTTTTTTCTGCTTATACGTGAACAATGAGAAGAAATACAACAGAAGGTAAGACTCCCCCACCTTCAGCAGCAATTAGTGATGCTGTTTCTGGGGCAACTATTTTGAAGATTGCTTCTCAGGCCTGATTTCATCAGCACCTCTGACTCCTGCTTTATTTTTTTTTTTCAAATTAACTGCTTCTAGTATGATAGTTAGCAAGTCCTAGTAATTAAATCCCTAGACATTGGAGCTAGACAGAATTTAAACAGTGAAGAAATAGAGCCTCTATTTATTTGCCAGTTCATGTCTAACAATCATGCCAGCCAGACCTAAACACCATCAGCCACTAGAAGAGTTGCTCATCCTGGCACTTTACTTGGAGCCACACACAAAGTTAGGCTGTGGCTGTCTTCCAAAACTGACCAACCATTTGGCTGAGTTTTACTGCATGGTAATTTTTACCACCTGATTGCAAACTCCAATGCCACATTCAATACCATCAAATCATGTTTTCCTCATAATTTTTTTTTTTAAGAAATTCTTTATACCTTTCTCCCAGGATGGAAAGTTGATTGCTGCAGTGTGCTCTCAGGGGAGTGGCTCCTGGCACTGGCTTCTTCATCTACTGATTGTGACAGGGAGGGATTGTCACTTTTGTCCAGAGGAATGGCAAGCTTTTGGATATCAGCTTCTGTGGAGCTCTCACAGACCTAAAAATCACAAATGAGAATAGGTCTTTTCAACCTCTCAGAAAGAAAAATGGTAACAGAGTCATATCAACTCACAGCAAACACATTATGACATGCCCAAAAAGGGTCTAAAACAACAGAGATGTTCAAGGCAACCCTAAGCAGAGAGATAAATGGAGAAAGATTTCTCTCAAATATTAATGAATTCTTAAAATAAAAAAGGACTCAACGAAGCTGCTGAAATGTACAGCTACATCAAGAGCCTGCAGTCTGCCCTTGCAGGTAATCTACTTTGAGAATTATTCAAGGTGGCAGCTCCACAGAATTCACACAATGGGAAGTCCAAGTCACCTTTCCACCATTTTTAATGAATTTCCAAGCCACTTTATTCTGCAGCTGATCTGCCTTGTAGTTTGGATGCTCACCACCAAGCAGTGTCCCTCTTTCAAAAGAAGGATTCTTACTAACAGAGGAAGACGGAAGAGGTTAGCCCTGCTGACAAAACTGTAGCACAACACTGTGTGTGGATGATGATGATAATCTTAAATGACATGATGCAGCAGCAAGTGAATGGGAAACAACTCCCAGACCAGGAAATTGTCTTCACTCTCTTCAATAATAATTCAGAATCTAATGCTTTTTAAGGACTCGGGGCTTAATGTTTCCAATGAAAAGGAGAGTTGAAATGCAGAGTGAAACGACTGCAGTCCTCCAGTCACCTACTTACAAAGGAGGAGTGATGGTGCTTTTATTCTCCCACGTTGCTGCTCACCTTGTCTATTGAGAGATCCAGATCTTTGGGATCCAGGGTGGCCATGCAGCACTCTACAGAAAACTTTGGGCCAATCTGCACGAGGCATGAAGCCTCTCTGCTGCATACATAGACAAGATACCAACAGAAAGTTCAGAGAAATACATGATACCTCAGAGGTGTGCCCAACTTCTGAACTTACAGTGCCTAAATGCAGTAGGAAGTTACTTAGAGAGAACATACTTGTGCCTCATCTTGGACTTGCTGCTGCGCTGGGGCTGGCTGCCTCA
This sequence comes from Polioptila caerulea, assembly GCA_013397295.1. Lineage (NCBI taxonomy): Eukaryota > Metazoa > Chordata > Aves > Passeriformes > Certhiidae > Polioptila > Polioptila caerulea. Next base: position 277,830 of record VYXF01007843.1, on the reverse strand, counting down.
CTATGTAGTTGATCTGACCAACTATGGTCTGTTGAACATGCTGAGGTGGCTTGGCTTGGTTCAGCTGCAAGCTGGACTGTCCCTGGGCCTGCAGGAGAAGCTCCAGATCCTTTTTCATCTCCTCCAGCTCAAACTGGTGGTGCATGATGTCCAGGCTCTGCTGGATGACCTGCTTGTGGGTGCTCTCGCCGTGCCCTGGCGGGGGGGACGCCGGCGGCCGCTGCTGCTGCTGCGGGGGTGGCTGCAGCACATGGCTGGATTTCATCTTCTGCAGATGGCCCAGCGGCACTCCCACAGCTGGAGCCTGCAGAGAAGCCTGGGGGTGAACCTGCTGAGCCTCGTGGGGCACACCAGCACAAGCCTGCTGCAGCTGCTGGGCTGGGAAGGGCTTTCCCACCTTGCCAGACACATTCTCAGGGTCTGAGGGTGGCTGCTGCTCCAGCCCAGCCTGCGGGAGCTTCACGGCCTGGGGGACACCCCGTGGCTCTCTGTCCTGGGGCTGCAGGCTGTACTGCAGAGGGAAGGGCTGCTGGTGGAGCGCAGGAGGCTGCAGGAAGCTCTGGTGGTGGCTCATGTCCTGGTAGGCAGGCTGGGCTTTGTTGGGGTGAGGAACGCCGAGGCAGCGGGAGCAGCACAGGGGCGCGGAACACGGGACGGCAGCGGGGAGCGGGTGGGGCTGGCTGCTCTCCAGCTGGGAGGAGGGCAGGGGGTGCCCGTGGTACAGAGAGGGCTGGAGCCCCTGGATATTGCCACAGAGCAGCATGTCTGGGTGAGAAATGTGTCCGCCTTCCATTGTGAAACCCCCTGGAATAAAACAGCAGATTTACTCCCTCCTACGGTCTCGACAAATTTATACAATAAAAATTGTACACGAGGAAATGGCCATCGCTCACTTTTCAAATATAAAAGATATTCAAATATCCTATCCGAACAGTCTGCCAACATACATTCAAGACAAATTTTCCAATATTTATCCAGTTATTTCAATTGACACCGAGCTCCCACTGATATCAGTGCAACTCAGGGTTGAATTAGCCAGCAAACACTTTGAAAAATTGACCTTATTTCATCTTAACTGGTGGATATGGCTTGCACTTTCATTTTTTACTGAAGTATGAGCTTATCTTCTGATCCATAAGCACAGGTCCAAAAGACAGCTTCAAGGGGGCAAGTGACAAAAATAAAAGAGATTAATATTATATAGGTGAGACTCATAAAAGCTGGAAATAGAAGTGACCTATGAAATGACCTCATCCTTGCTTTTCATCAAGAGATTACTCCCTGCAACACTTTTAATAGTGTTTTACCCCTTTCAGGTTTTAATACCTTAAAATGGGAATAGAATTGGTCTTTCAGATCAGTGATGAGCCCACTGAGCTGAATTTACAGTAAAAACCCATTGCAGTTGGGAAATCGGTAGCTGCTGGGAAACACTGAACGCTGTCACAGTGTGGACATCTGTTATATAGGTAACACTTTAATTATTGTACAGTCAGTGTCTTAAAGCCATATTTGTGCCTATCAAATGCAAATGTCCCAGGACTGTTCAGCTCATTTGGCCACTAAGAGAGTGAAAGCACCAGACATCTCAATGGTCTTTTGGTGAACAGATATAAATGGAGAGGAAAACAGGGAAGTTCAGCCACACTCGCTTTTCTTCAGAACAGAGCAGGAGTTTCAAAACTGGATGTCAAAACAAAAAAGGAGAGCCCTTTAGGGGAGGCACTGTATCATCTACATCTGCCTAGCCTAGCTTTGGGCATCTGCCTATGACACTTTTCTTACCCAAATTGGAGAGTTGCTTAGTCCAGTAGGAGGGATCCCAAGTGAACCTGATCTTCAGAGGAGGGCCCGTGTCTGCGTTACAGTTTGTCTCCAGCAAGCGCTGGATCTGAAACACAATCTGGTGACACATGAAAGGACAATGATTTTATTCACAGTTCTAAGAGCATGAAAAACATTTTATTTGAGCAACATCGAATCCTTAAAACTGTTCTCACAATTACCGCACAACAAGCCCTGCACTTACCAGTTCCTTACTGAAGAGAAATGGGATGGATTTTTTACTACACACGGCCCAGCTGATGAAGTTCTGGACGTGTTCTACCTGTCTGCCTAAAACCACAACACCTTGCAGTTGTTGCTCCAGCCTCTGCTTCCTCTCACTGGTGATTTTCTGTTAATGACACAGATCAGTAGAAAAGGGCTGTCACTCTTCACACACACATAATAGATGCAATCTTTGGCACTACATTTTGCAGTATTTGTAGCAATACTGTTCTTCACAATCTCTTTAAACCACCAATCACAGAAAGGAAGCAAATCCAACTCAGGAGAGAGGTCTGAATTCAGGAAGAGTAATGCCTCCCCCAGGAGCAAACAATCTGCATCATTCTGGCCTTGGTTTAACAGAATAAAATAACCCAGGAAAGCTGCAGAGGTGGAATCAAATTTGCACCTGAGCCACTTTCTTGTCTGGAAATTCTGATCAGAGATTTTTCTCCTCAGCATATTTCAAAATAAAATCTTATATACTTCAACTATCCAAAAACTGGAGAGTCAAAACTCAAAAGTTCTGTTGCAGAAATGAGACCAAAGAATCATTTCTGAAACAGGGTACTAATTGTGCTGGTAGTGGGTTCCTACAAATTAAACATTAAAATCAGAAGCTAGCTTGTTTTCTAAGTACTCAAAAGGCACACACATGTTCTCTGTAAATGCATTAGAAACTGTGGTTAACTCATGATAAGGACACATTTTGCCACTTTGCCCTGAATCTTTGTCAATTGATTCCACATAAAAGTCTGTAGAAAAAAAACCCAAATATTTGAAAATAGAAGATAAGGGATAATAGCTCCCACAGTCTATATTCTTTCCACTGGCACTGGGATTAAATTTAATTTAGTGTGATTTCCCAAGGTATCAAAAAAACCTAGCCTTACTTACTTCCAGTTGTTCAAGGAGGATATTTGTTCGTTTATCAATTTCATTCATCAGAACCATCTTGGCCATTTTTATTTGGTTTTCCACCTTTTTGTACAGATGTTTTACTTCAAGCAACCTATGGGTAAGAGGTACACGTCCCTGGATGAGCCAGCTGTGTGTCATTTATTCACTGCTCAGCAGTTATTTGTTATAAAAACTGATCTGTCTACTGACAGGACCATAGTGAAAGTTGTGCCATTTCCCATCAATTCTCCCCCACTTCTCTGAACCCTGACCACCCCTCTCTGGATGTGACATGCTAATGCTGATGGATTCTCTCATGCATCATGCCAAGAACAGTCTTTAGTTCTTTTTCAACGAATACATACATAATATACCCAAAACTTCCAGTTTATAATAGATTATAAAGAGTAGAAATAGATTTGTACTCTTGAAATGGTTTTATTAATGCAGAAGAGAGATCCAATAGCTACTAAATGCATAATCAGTAGCTGAAATCCAGTTCAAGTCATTCAATACTTTCATTTTTATATTCACCTTGTTTTGGTGAATATATTTCACCTTGGCTGAAATTGCACCTTGTTTTGAGGTTTCTTAAAAAAATAGGCTATCTTAAAAATTATCTTTCTTTATAATATTGTCAAATTCTAGCTGAGAAACAGATTATACAAAGAAATCTTAACTCTCAAGTCAGCTGTCGCATGCCTTACAAAGAGTATGGAATCATGTATTACAACGCCATGACTTGTCAGTACCACTTAAACATGAATTTGATATTTTTAATCTTCCTATTCTACCCTCCAAGAAAAAAAAAAAAACAGCAGCTGCATTTAATTCTGTTAACCTACATTTAGTAAAAATATAATTTTTACAGATCACCTACTTTCATAGAAAAAAAAAAAAAAGAAAGAAAAAATCCAGCGTAGCAATTACCTGTCTTCAATCTGTTTAGCTGAAACCTGAATCCCATTTTTTTTCTCCTCCACCTTAGTTATGACGTTCTCCAGGAAAATCCTCTGATTTTGCAGAGCTTCCTCAAGATGCCTGAACCTGTGGAGTCAGGGGAAACTCTCAGACCGTGGTTTGAACAGGTGAGAGCAGGGGTGCTCCTGTGAGGGAGCGCTAAATCACTGAGAGCAAGACAACTGATCCGAGTTTGCCGCGGCTTTTAAACTCAGAGCAGCCTGCAAGCAGGATGGGAAGCGTTCCGTGCTGCTGGCCATGAGGTACCTGTGCTCCTGGTGCTCGGACAGGAGGCAGCTGCGGCAGGTCAGGGTGTCACAGGTCTCACAAAACACCTTCAGGGGCTCCTGGGCGTGCGCCGGACAGCGCAGGGGAAACCGCCTCGCCTCCTCTTCAGCTGCTGGGGACGCAAAGCAAGGGCGTCATTGGCAAGGGGGAGAGCCCTGAGAAAGAGTGGCTGACCTCACAACTCCATGGGAAGTCTCAGTGACATTTTTTAAAACCCTCTGATTATCTGAGGCTGAGTTCGTTTGCATTTTTTCCCTCACGTACCCCACAAACTGAGCACACCGGGACCAAGCCATCCAAACAAATCATCCTGTCCTCTAAACTCTCACTGTTGCCTTCTGGAGGCTGACCTGGAACAGAGACTAGACAGAGCAAGAGGATAAAGCAGGGATTTATTAAAAGGCCTCAGTGAACACACCTGGGCAGCGCAAGAGTCCAGCCAGACCACACCCAAGATGAACCAAAATGGTCACAACATGGAAAATCATGAGGTCCCACACTTTTATAAGCNTGAACCAAAATGGTCACAAAATGGGAAACTGATCACAAGGTCCCACACTTTTATAAGCTCTGGTCCCTAAGAATATTAAGAGTTAATTGTCCAGTTATAGCTTCAGGTTATGAAGCTCCATCCTCCTGGTTTTTTCTTCTCACTTCACCTTTGTTGTTGTTCTTGGCCTGAAAGTTGTCCTTGGTATCAAGCTAGAAAAGGAATTGTTTGGTCTGCCCACTCTGTGAAGAGGACTCAGTAGCACTTAATATGAAACTTAAAGCTACCCACTGAAACAGCCCAGGCTCTAAAATATAAAAGCTAAAACCTAAGGCATCATCACAAGTTTAAAGTGTCACAATTTGGAGCACCTGCCTCAGGACTTTAAATGCCCTAGTCTGGGAACCACTTGACAAAACTTTTGTAAAATGTAGACTGGCAAATATATTAAATAAACTTGCAGTGACAGTGGAAGCAAGGAAACCCTTTATTCTTGAAAAGTCACATGAGCAATTGTTTTCCAAATTTGTGTTTGTTGCAATGCAGTTCATAAACTCCAGCAACTGGGGCTGATCTTAGGCCCTAAAATCTGTTCTTAAAAGGGTTTTCTAAAGAGCAATGTGATAAAGAGTAAGAATGGACAGTGGGCGTGTAAGGTGGAAGTGTTATTTCTGTACAGTCTATTATCACCTATTTTCTGAATGGTAGAATATTTTTAGAAAGAAGGAACACTGTCAACAAAAGATGCCAGAACAAGACAAAGATAAACCATGGCAAAGCCAACCCTCTACCCCCAAAGAAAGGCTCAATTGCCTCCTCACTGTACTCCAACAAAGACACTATCCCATTATCCTTTAACAACATGTGAGAAATTAAACAAAACAATCATTCTTAGATAGCACATACTGATAAAAACTTTAAATTATATAAAGGCATCAATAATTTATACATCATTATCTGCTCATATGAAATGAGAAGAAATATTTCCATATTCCCACACCAAACCACTTACTTGTCTCTACATTTTTCAAAAACCCAGCCTGGGGCAGAGACCATGCTCTCATCCAGTAGCAAAATGAAGCCTTTTATAGATTCAGAAATGATAACTATTGCAATAACACAGACCCACAGAGTACAGCAAGCTATATTGGCTCAGTCACTTCATTTTCAAACTGTAAAAGTCACAGCAGAGAAGTAGAAAGGCTGAGAAAATCTCATGGCTGACAATGACAATGCAAATATGGAGAAAACCTGTGCCACTCTCCAAAAACACATGCCAAATTGCCCAGTTTTTAGATTGCTATCTACTCTAAATTCTTCTGAGGAGCTTGATTTCTTTCCTCCAGTTCAACTGACTTTAATTCCACCTTCTTAACAGTGTGCAAGAAGATAATTTGTGACAGATTAGGCCAAGATTTTATGTAACAGCCCTTCATAGCTTACATTGTTATGAATTATTTACTGCAGTATCATACTTTATTCCTCAGGGAAGTTTATTGGTTTATGTCAGTATTGACTCCAATGCTAATAGATAGCACTAATAAAGGAGGAAATTAGATTAGTGGGTTTTTTTAACCCACTCCAATATTTTCTACTAGAAAGGATCAAACTGAATTCACCTTGACAGCAATTTTTTTTCTGATTATGTTGCAAATACATACTTTTGTATTAAAACCTGCAGCTGACAAGCAAATAACAAGGTTGTACAACCAATATATATCCAATGAGGATACCAAAGATCACCCCCTATATGATCAGATTTTACATCTTAAAAGGAAAAAGGACCATAATAACTTCCTGAAGGTTTAAGGGCTGGAAAAGCCTTTCAAAGTGTTCAGTATCTGCAGAGCATACAAGCTGTTTTTCTGTAAACTCAAAGCCAAGTTTTCCATATTAAACTCAAACTGATAGTGAGGTGTGGTCTTTAAGGTCCACGTACCATGAAGTCACAATCCTATATAATTATTTCCCCCTTTTTCTCTCTCTGAAGGGTTCTTAAGCCTTTGGGGAACTGCAATCATGCCAGAGAATTCATTGGGGGTTTTTAATAGCATGTCAGATTTAAGAGACAAGCATATTTCAAATGCAAACTAAGAATAAAATCAGTATTATCTAATTGCAACACAGACCCACATCCTCTGCCACCAGTAATCCCCTGACTCAATTGACATATCCACTGAGCCATGGTATTCTTGACCTACTTTTTACTCAGCTCAGAGCAATACTTTTCAGTTTGAAAACAAGTTTAATACTTAGAAATCAGGTACTAAACAAGGGCACAGTCCTGGTTTTTTCTAGAAGCAAATATCTAACCACAACCACCCATTTTAGCTTCTTAAAAAGAACCTCCCGTGGTGACCAGAGAAAGCTCAGCTGCCCTAAATTCTGATAATTCATCATTTGAGTCACCATTTTCTACAGCCTACATTTTCTTTGTCTCAGGTGGATCTCTTGAATAATTAACAGCAAGTTTTAAATCTCTGCCCCTCTGGTCAGTTGATGCCAACTTTGGCTAAGCAATCTCAGCTGAAAGAGTTCTGCCTCCACTTGCACAATTCCCAGTGACTTGGACTTTGGTTTTACAGGTACATGTGCACCTTAAAATAAAGCTACAGTAGAGCAGAAAGTTTTCCCAAGGGGAGCCAGGCTCCTCTAGCTCTGGGCCTCAAGAAATAGTTTATTAAAATTAATAGAAATAGGAAGAATTTAATGTGCTTGGTGAGGGTGTTTTGCCACATCACTTCTGACCCAAGGAATCTAACACTGACAAAAGAAGGCCTGGCCCTTACAAGAGAAATTTCAGAAGACAGAAAGTTTAACAGTTTAAAAGCAAGATCTCTTAATAGTTACAAGGGCTTACAAAGAAGGTGGCTGTTTTCAGAACACCCTGCACAGACTGACAGTAATGTGTGTTATTTCCAGAAGAAGGAAAACAAACAACAGTCTGAGTTCTAGTGTATCCTAGTATTTGCTTTCTTTGAACTATTCTGAAGGGATATCTATGTCCAAAATAGATACAACCTACATAAACAATAACAGCATTAATGAAAAAGCACAAATTACATTCCAAATAATTTCTATATTAACTAGTTTGTATATGAACTACCAAGATCCTTGTTCATGCTTTGCTCAGCACATGGAATTTAGTACTAAACTAAAATTCTTTCTCATGGCTTTTATGTGTCTGCATCTTTTTATTTATATAGCTCACACAAACCCACAGCTAAGCCACACATGTAATTTCTCACCAGTATTTGTCAACAATATGAGCTGGTTATCTAAGCTAAAGTGACATGAAATTATAAACAGCTGCAGTCTCAAAACCATAGTCCTTATCTTGTCATCAACTCAAGAAAAAAAACATATTGTCCATCCAATCAGGACATTTGAGGGGAGACTGGGGGACTTCAGTTTATATTATTCTCCAGAAAAGACCCAAAAAATATGTAAATGTAATTTGTGCTTTTTTATTATTACCATTCTCATGGACTTCTTTTGTTTACACTCTATTTTGTCTCAAGTGCCTCAAATTCTTTTTGATATGACCATCCAGTACTTAAAAAACTCCATATAAGGCAAGTCTAGACTTCTACAGGAAAAATCCTAAAGGAAAAAAAAATAAAAAGAAGTGAGCTATTTTTATTCCTTTTTCTGTCCTTCATCTTCCCTATGAAGAAAAATAAGTGTGCAGCACAAATTCTTATTTTTAGTTAAAAATTGCTTATATAGGTTTAGGTCAGCATACTTTGCAGCAGATTTCAGACATGTAAGTAAATAATGAGTAAGAAGAGGAGATGGCAATCCTTTCTGTAGGTCATCATTGTATAGCAAGGAGACATATTTGCCAGTGGGCTTAATTTGTGCTTGCTCATATACACTCAGGAGACATTTCTCATTCCAGGCTTAGGAAAAAACATCCTGTAGTGGTCACAGCCTTCTGCTGTCTGTGACTCCCTCCCACACCTTGTCCATATGCACAGGAATTGCTTTGTCATGGTTTCCTCAATGCAATTACCCAAACTGGGACACAAACACTGAAAGGGCAAGGCCTGATGCTTTCGTGGCTTTCCTAACCCTGTTCCATCACTCCATAGGATCTTCTCCACATGCCTTTCCAATCTGTGAAACTCAAATATCCCAGCTTTTTTTCCAATACCCTGGAATGCCGGTTGTGGCAATGGCCCTAAAGTTGGAGAAAAATCACATAATCTCTTGTGGACACATACATATCCTTCTGACTCACACAGAGCCTGGTGCCTGTGCCACAGAGCCTGCAACTCCTCCTTTTGCAAATGAATAGCTGATATGAGAAGGAAGCAAATTCCAGTGTGTCCCCAGTACCTGTGCAGCCTTTCAGGGATACAGGCAGGAAGCAGTCTCCAGGTTCCTTGCCATGTCTGTGTTCCTCTGTACACGAGCTGCACAGCCACTTGTTGCACCTTGTACACAGACTGTGGGCAGGTCTCTTCTCTTTGCACATGGAGCAGCTCTGAGAACAAAAAGTGCAATTACATACACACATGACACATGACAATCAGCTGTACAGACTGCTGTCTTTAACAGACTATGGTTCAGATTGGTGAGCTTAATACTGTTTGACCTCAGACTAAAGCAATTCAAGTTATTTTAAGAGTTTGTTTTTAACTGTGTAACATTCAGAAAAACACATAAAACATCCTAATGGTGAGACAATCTAGAAAACAACACGGGGGCATGTACTATTAATGAAAAATTTAGTTCCTACCCTCCTAAGAACAGACCAGAAACTGAGCTCAGTTTATATCTTGATATCACATGTGGTGAACCAGAAACACAAGGCACAGAGAAGACCTGGAAACCTTAATTAAGTATTGTCTCTATTGATTCAACAATTTAGGGAATGCCCTTTGCTATGTAGGCTGTGCTGCCTGGACATGTCACTAAGGGGGAAATGAACAGAGCAGCACAGAAATGAAGGGGTTAATTTGACATTTGGTATCCAGAATGAACTCAAGAGTAATTTCAAGACAGCTACAATGATAATTCTTTTTACAAGAATTTGCTCTAAGCATAGAACATCTTATTTCAAAACTCCCAATATTTGTGTGTTTGACTCACCACAGCCACAAACATTCACTAATGGGCAGAGTGAGCACAGGGATGTAAATTTACCATCATCAAAGCATAAGGGCTTTACCACCACTCCATTAAACTGAAGCATTTCCTTCAAGATTACAATCTAGCTACTACAGCTATGTACACACACATATCTCCTCAATATTGCTTCTACCCAGGGCTACTCAAGCAAAGAGGAATAGATGGCAAAACCTCTTCCTGCAGTGTCCTTTCTGCTGGGCATCAGCTCATCTTCTATTCAGCTGTGGATTGAAATGGCTGCATCCCAACTATTGGATGGGAAACATGGAGAGAAGGATGCAGCAGCCTGTGCTCAGCTCATAACCCCTGATGCAAGTGCTGGTGAGTGTGAGGGAAGGGTTTCTCTTCATGGTGTCTCAGGAAATAGAAAGTCTGAAGGAAGAACTGTTGCAGTTCTTGGCTGGTTATCTCAGTTTTAAATCACAGCTTTAAGATTTAGTGGAACATCCATATCCACCTAAATTTTGAGACACAAGTGAGTCAAGCTCTGACTCACTTCAGCACAAGAAAAGAAATTTTTGTTCTGCTAAAATTAATTTGAATTTTATCACTTCCTTCCATGGGTCTGGTATTTCACAACAGGGCTCTTATCAAGCCACTACTGAAGAGTTTCTAAATATTCATTCTCAAACTGATTGGGCAATTCTTGACAATAAGACAACAAAGCAAAATTTTGAATGTGTTTAATTGTCTAGAGAGGGAACTGGTTGTGCAAGCCAATATTTTATTTTAGCCATTCACTTATCAGCAATGTTTTCTGAAAGCACATACAATAATTTAAACCCAAAAGCCTAATAAAACTTATATAACCAAAATGCAAGAATGTTTAACTTGGGGAACAAAGACTGTTATATAAAAAGAAGTGACTAACCTAAACTGAACCCACCTAGGTCCACCTTGGGAAAAAGTTGAGGAATGCTCTGCCTTTTCTGCCATAACACCTGCTTAAGCACAGCTTTACCTGTAGCAGTTTAGCTGCCAGTCTGACTGGAATTTGTATTGACACTGCACTGTGTTAACATCACTTTTAAGCTGCAGAGTGTTCCCAGAGTTACATTATTTATGATGTGGAAATGGGCTTTTGGGCAAGAGATTCTGAATTGTGTATTTTTGAAACTGCTGCTGGCATGCAGCACATTCTATCATTCATGCTTCATTCTCTCACACACTGAGAGACACCTTGCTGCTTCCAAACAACTTGTTACAAGCCTTGACAGACTCATTTGAACACACAAGGAAAACTAAGACAATGATGGCAGCTCAGCTGTGTCTCAGGTGGATGAGCTGGTGCTTCTCCCTTTGATGTCACTGGTGGTGAAAGTGTGGCTTTAATTTGGGGTGTGATGGCAGTGGTTAAAGACAGCAAGCAAGCAAAGCTACATGATTTGACTTAATAAAAAGGAAGCTAAAAACTGTGAAGGTTCACAAGTTGCTCTAGGGTATTCCTATGCTCCAGTGAGAAATCTGCATTACTGAACTGCTCTTAGGACTCCTGAGGGATTACAGAAAAGAAAAACCTTCTTTTAAGGATGGTTTGAAAAAATAATCTAATGCTTTTGAAGGCATTAGATATTCTCATTTGATTTCCTTTCTACACAAACTCTCCTTGAAAAATAAATGATGCAAGTCACAGTAATTAAGAAGTCCCAGTATAATAAGTGCATTTTAAAAACTCAGCAGTATCTTATGAATTTTCTTCCTCTCTTTGGAGAATGCATGTTAATACACTTCTTGTTTTAGATCACCTTATGTTGCACTCTGCAAGTAATGTACACCTGAAGATGTCAATATGATTTGTTTGCCTTAATTATTTTTATTTCCCCAGAACACTCTTTGGATTAGGTTACACATTCTTCACTTTTTAACAATACCCAACTTTCTCTGTTCCTCCTCTCCACCCAAAGTCGTGGCAACAACAAAGCTGTGAGAAGAGTCCTGCCTGTTCACTGGGTCTTCAACAGAAATTAAATGCACCCACGTACAATGCCAACTCAAGGCAAAAGTAGCAATCCAACACCTTCCTTTGAATCCATTTCTCAGTGGGAAACTGCAATATGATGTGACTTTTTTATCATTAAAACAGACAATGAGAAAATTCTGCCTGCTCACACGACCTAATGGGTGATGTTGGTGTAACAATTTAGTCAAGAGTGAGCTCGTGTGGCTGGAAGGTAGAGAGAGAGGATTGTCCCCTCTGCTCAGCTCCAGAGAGGCCACCTCCAGAGTATTCTCCTCAGTTCTGGGCTCCTCTGGACAAGAGAGACAAGAGATACTGGAGAGGGTCCAGCAGAGGCCACAAAGGGGATGAGGGGTCTGGAGCATCTCTCTGATGAGGAGGGGCTGCAGGAGCTGGGCCTGGTTCTTTGAGAGAAGGCTGAGAGGGGATCTCATCAATGCTTACAAATATCTCAAAGCTGGACAGAGAGGATGGTGCCAGACACTTTTCAGAGGTGCCCAGGGACAGGATGAGGAGCAACAGCCTTAAACTAAAACAGTGGAAGTTCCACCTCAACATGAGAAACAACTTCTTTACATTGAGGGTGTCAGAGCACTGGGACAGGCTGTCCAAGGAGATCATGGAATCTCCCTCTCTGCAGACATTCAAGCCCACCTGAATGTGTTCCTGTGCCACTGCTCCTGTGACCCTGCCTTGGTGGGGAGTTGAACTGGATGAACTCCAAAAATCCCTTCTAATCCTAACAATTCCACAATTGTTTACTTTGAGTTGAGAGCAGAAAGAGGATGAGGAATCCAAGACATGCAGCACCTTCCTAAGATGTTGATTATCACAGATCCATTAGAAGCAATAGTTTTAATGAACTATTTAAAACACAGAGAGTAAAACTCATTCTTCAACTAAAGTTTTAAAATTACTATGAGGGTAGTATGTGCATCCCTGGTAATGAAGTAATTACAGTGCTGCATAAGCAAACTGAAAGAGAACCTTTGCTGTTCCAAATGAGATTTGCTCTGTTTTCAGTGTTCACCTGGCAGTCTTTCAACAAGCCACAACTTAGTGGCCTTCACTCACCTTTGCCATAGCTGAATCACCAATGGGAAAGTCCTTAAGGAAGAAATTCTCAACTACATCCCTTGCAAAGCAGGTCTGTTTGCACACAGGGCAGGAAAGGATACCTGAATTTAAAAAAAAAAAAAAAAAAAAAAAAAGAAAACCACCACAAATAAAGCAATGCACACCAGCCATGCACACCAGGAAATTGTATAAACCACACTTCAGTATTGTGGCTTTTTTGTATCACATGGGCAGTTCCAGGAAGCTAAGGCATCCTTCAAGCCCTAAGTGACTAGACCTGGTTCAATATATAGAAAAGAAAAACAAGGCAACAAAATTCCTAGAAAAACACCACATTTCATTTGACTTGTTTCCGTGTTTCTTGATGATATCTGCATATCCAAATTCTCATCTGGCTTAGAGATGATTAAAATTGAGCTGTACTTTAATTTGTACCCCATTGTAACAGATGTGCTTTCTGAGATTTTCCATGGTTCTGGACCAGCTTTACCCCACCAGAGGAGCATTAAACTCCTTAACAGCAGTTTTACAGTGCAGGGTGCAATCCAAGTCAAGTGACAGGGTAGTAGCAGGCTGCTGGCAGAAACAACAAGTCAGAAAAAAGACAAAGGATAAAAAAAGTTTCATGAAGAAAATTATTAGAGTAAATCTAGAGGTGGCAAAACATGGTATCCCCTAAAGCAAATCAAAGTGAGCAGCAGAGCCTGCTCATTAATAACTGAGCATAGCTGGAGTGAATCTCAGTCTCTGCCTGGGCTGAGAACCAAGACTTCAAGCAGATGTCCATTACTGTACACCTGCATTTTTGCACCTCTGATATTTCATCCCTTGACTTCTTGAGCTAGGAGCTCCATTATATTTGGCTAGAAGCTCCAGTGTGTTGGTTTGGGATTTTTTTGTAAAAGGACACTGCGCTTTTCTGGCCACCTTCCTGCAAACTACTGTAGATGTGAAAACAGTCCTTTAGAGAGGGTGGTGGTGTGTCAGTCTATTTCACCTTATCAAGGTGTATCTTTTTTTTTAATCCAAGTTTTTTCCATTCTGTTAAGAACAGAATGTCCATGCTATGCTCACCTTGCCAAGTCATCTATTTTTGATAACTAACAACAGTATTTTCCATGACTAGCTGGTTTAAACTCACCTAAAGAAAGGTTTTAAAGCAAGATAAATGACAACATTCTACTGTTCAATGTGCTTTTTTCCCTTAACTCAAAATTATCTTTGCACATGGAGAGTGGCCTGTAAGTTAATTAAACCTTAAGTTCTCTATTACTCCTCACATGACACCATTAACAGAGACTCTCATGTTTTCCAGGTTCTTGGTATTACCTGTCCCTTGGGAATGGCTCCTGCAGTCCCTGGCCAGGGGCAGGATGCTAATTCTGAATGTCCCCCAGTTTCAGAGCTGGGCTACAGTAACTTTAACAGCAGCACTTTACATTGGCAGGGACACACAGACCCCAAAACATTCCTACATTTCCACTTCTGACAAAAGCACTACTCAGATGTCTGAACGAGTTCAATTCCATCAGCAAATGTTTTGAAGAAACTCTGAGTTCTGGTACATCTTCTCTTAAGAGAACCCCTTACTAAGAACCACTTCCATGAGATTTAGATCTTTTTTAGCCCAAATCTTGTATAAAACCAAAAGCATAACTGTTTTCTATTTTTCAAGGTTGCATTTACAACACAACTGTGATTTGGGGCCCCAAGGAGCAGGCCACAATGTACCTAAACTTTTCATTTTACTGTGCTTTTCACACAACCCTGAGAGTTCATGCAGACATGGGAAGGAACAGACTGTGCCCAGAGGTGTCTGTGCCACTCAGCCTCAAGTCACCCCAGGGGAAAGGGTAACACAAGCAATTTCCAGTGCTCTGCTCATCAGGCGTGTAAACTGAGCCTTGTTTTAAGGGTGTTTGCTCGCAGGAGTTACAAAGGTGCTAAAAAATCATCTGATAAAGATGCCCACAATGGCAGAAAGTTGGAGAGGTCTTTAACAGTTCCTGTACTTTGCATCCTTCCTATAAGAAGTGCAGCTGGAAAAGTACCTGAATTAGCTACAATTTTTGTATCTAATCACATTTTCACACGTTACACCCTAGCACAACACAATTCTGTTATATTAGTGGCACTGCAACCTCTCCATGCCTTCCCAAATTACAGTGTGTGAGACTTATAGGTGCCTGCTAGCAGCTCTGCTCTCTGGAGACATGTAAAAGCAGGAGGAGGTCAGACAAGCTGCGTTACACTGATAGTGCCTCCTACTCCTTGTAAATGGTGCTCACTACAAGCACTGCTGAATTGCAGCACTAATTCCTGGGAGCTGAAACACTCCTCAAGCTCCCCTGCCAGCCCTGTACGAGGTGGCACGGCTGGAACAGCAGCAGGAATAAAAAGACAGATACATTCTGATTGATAAGCTAGGAAACAAGATACATGCTCTGCCAGCAGCTTCTCAGAGAAGTCTCAGGGGACGTGCTCTAATTCTCAGTGCAGTCAATAGGAAACCAGCTCCTGGCTTCACAGAGCCACCTTGAGGCCCTGGAGACTTGGAACCAGTTCCTGCCTCCCATGGCAGCATTGCCAGCTCCTGATCAGGCTGACTCTGAGAGAACCCCTCCACACTGAGGCTACACAACACCCTGCAAGTGGGCCAAAAGGGACAGAGCCAACAGGTGACTTTCTGAAGCCAGAAACACAGGACCCTCACAGTTACCCTCTCATTTACGTGCCCTGTGGGTGAGCACACACAAAACATTTCTGGGAACAGCTGCCTGCTGGGAAACAAAGGCACAGGGCTTTGTTATCCCAGCAAGGGCAACTTCAGTTAACAACCTACAGAAGGTAAAAATGGTTACTACTGAAGTTACTATTTCATTATGTTCCAACACTATTCTGTTGGTGCAAAATGTTAAATCAAATTAAACCAACTGGAGGATACTCCATGGAACGCTTATGGCCTCAGGCACATTCATGTGAGCTTTAAATTCTGCTGATTTGTTACAAACCAGTGAAGTACAGAAAACAGCGTAATTAGAATGCATTTAGTTTGATAATGACCAAGACAATCTTTGTAGTGCTTTTAAATTTAAAAAAAAAAAAAACAAACACTTCTAGAAAACTTGGATAATTTTCACACTTAGAAAACACAAATCATGCATGGATTTCAGTTCTGCACGTAAGCCTCCCTTATACATGTGCTGAGAAACACAATCAACAGCTTGAAGGTAAATGGCAGATTAATATTAAAGGACATCTAAAAGTGATGCCCCGGATGGCACAGCACAATTTTCTCCCAGGTTTTAGATCCAAATTCTGCTGCTAAAATCAGTGTTGTTCCAGAGATACACATGGAACAAGTTGCACAGGTCAGAGCTTTGTTTTAGACTGACTACCACAGACCACCAAGTACAGCTTTGGTTGTGTAAATGTCAGAGTGTCTTAAATAACTCAGTCACTGTAAATTATAATGATTTCATATCTAAAACTGCCTTGAGATGAACAGAAGGTATGCAGAGCCATCAGCTTAATTTTTATTTTTTTTAATTATATTTTTTAAAATAGCAGTTAAGAGGAAAAATAATGGGGACACCACAGCAATAGAGTACTGGAAGTAATTTCCTATTCATAAGTGGGCAAATCAAAAACACCTAATACTGAATCCTACATCTAAAACCTTATTAAAAGCACAGGAGACAGATTTGCATCTTGCTAAAAGAGGGATTGCCTGAGCATGGTGGCTTTGGAGACCACACTCATTCAGCTAACTGGGCTTATTTGATACCTTTTCCACTTAATAAAAATCTGTGCTCTATGGAAATGCCCCATGTTTTTCAATACGAATTCCCCAAAGAATCAAAAGTTAGCTTGGCATAATAAATACACTACAAAATGGACTGTGGAGCAATGAACCTGAAATTAGGCAAATAATTACATACGTATTTACAAACAGCCACAGGCAGCATCACGCTGGGCTTTGCTCAGAGTGCAAACCACCAGAAAGGCACATTTTCCTGGAAACCCCTTACCTGTGCCCTGGATAAAGAGCCAGAGAGCTGCCCAGGGAGTCACCTGTTTTGGGGGAGAGGTGGGTGGTGAGAACTGCACACACAGGAATTCCCTGGGATCAGGCAGTGCTGTGGTGCAGACTGAAGTCACTGCACTTCTCCCTGGGGCTGCCCCCTCTTCTTGGGCCAGGAATTCTGGCAAATCAGCAGGGAAGAAAGGTATTCTGGGCCACTACAAGGTGTAGAGGTCTTTCCTCTTGCCTTCCTTCTTGCCCTTGCCTCTAGGATTCATTCAGGCCTCTGAAAGTTTGCCTTGGTTGTATTTTTCCCAGATAAAAACCCCATAGTCAAAATGAACAGCAGTGTCCTTCTCTTGCCTGGGTCTTCACTTTTTCTTGCCTGGGTCTTCACTCAATCCTCCGAGCGGAGCAGAAGGAGAGAGAAGAGCTTTTCCAAATCCAGTAGCAGCAGGTCTTACAATGCCATTCACTCCCACAGTACTTTTTGCAGACCATAACCTAAATAATTTTCTTGCTTTCCTACCTCTTACCACTGCCTCCAAACAAGACTGTTAATCTGTTTTAAGAACCTGCACTTTGCAGACAGCTCATTTAAATATATCATTATTAGAGCACTGTGGGTGAAGGGAAGAGTAGTCAGAAGCCCTGGAGACTCACTGCTTGTACGTATGAGAATGATGCAATTTCTGGCTCTAAACAGCAACTCAACAAGGAATTACAGGACTCAAACAACAGTTTACCTGCTAGGAGATCAGATACAATGTGATGCCTAAAGAGAGGCCAGTATTGACATCACAACCTCTAGAAGTAGCAAGAAGCTGACAGAGATGTGGACGCATTCTATTTTTACATGAAAATTAAATTGGTAGGAAGGAGCTAGGAAAATTTGCATAAATTATATTTCAGAAGTTCAGTGTCTCTGATGTTTAGCACTTGAAACCATTATTTACGACATCCCAGTTCACTGCTAAAGAGATGACCAACAATTTAGAAAGGCTAGCAAGGATCCTAAAGATGGGTTTAAGCCCTGCTTCATTGTGATGCACAGAATAAAGCCCTACTTCAGAATTATATGCAGGTTAAACCACATATAAGATATTCTCAGTGTATTTGAGTTATCAGCTAGTGAAGAATCTCTGGAGACCACATTGTATGGAACAGACTTCCACAAAGTGTCAGTACATGAGGGATGAGCATGGACATGGAGGAGCAGTCATACAGTCCTACATCTAAACCCTTCCAGAGCCCCTCTGCTCCTTTCACCTCCATCCCCAGCAGCCCTGTGCATGTGAACATCACCTCAAAAGGCACCAGCACAGGGAGAAATGCGTAACTCTGTGTGTGGCTGTGTTTATGTACAGGCACCTCAGAGCCCTGAAAAGCTCAAGCAGCAGATGTTGACTTGACTGAATTAGTTTGCAGCCCTTTTTCAGCAGCCACCATGCTTATTTCCATTCTCACACTCCCATCAGCCAGAGTAACTTGACAGAGGGCTGGGTAAAAATGGAATTTCAGAGGCAATGGATCTATTAGTCTGACACAGATGCCCAGTCTGGACACTCCAACTCCACACCTGGGATATCCAAAATCAGCTTCCAGGAAAGCAGCAAGGTTCTGCCTTATCCTGTCCAAGCCCCAGCTCCCCACAGGTTGGATCTCTCACATCCCACAGTCCTTTCTCTGTTAATGGAAGCTTCCACGCTGCCTTAGACCCAGCAGTAATAACACTTAGAGTGTCCCTTTATGAAAGTACAAATAAAGACAGAACTCGAATTCCTGAGTGGTTTCAAGGTTTTAATCCACCTAACTACAGCAATCTAATTTCTAAGTGACAGAGCCATGGTTCATTTGCAGAATCCATCTCTGAGGTGCCAAATGTAACCTCTCCACCACCCATGGACTCCAAGCACATGAAAAGCCACAGCTCACAGCTTTGTTTCAAGGTCTCCCAGTCCAGTCAGGGTTAAATAGACAAAACTCTCAAGCTGACTGCCTCAGAAATAAATCAAAGCAGATTATTTATTTATTATTATCATGAGAATGGATTAGCATAAAGAAACAAACAGTGGAGCTACTGCAGACACCACATTTCTACTTGCTGTCCACATGTTGCACCTATTCCTCTGCTCTTTTTCCTCCAACAACCATCGGAATAATTATTCACAGAGAGCATTAACCATAGCTCAAGCTGCAAGCATAATTTACATTTCCTTGGAGACCCAATTATAGGAAACAGCTCTGAAGACAACCTCCCACTCTACAGTTTCATATTTCTATATCTAAACCCCTCATTGTTCCACTTTTTGGATCTGGCAGCCAAACAGCACAGTGCAAAGAGCTGACTAACTTTAAATCCATTTTAAGTTGACTAAATATATACATCATGAACAGTTTCTCTTCAGAATAATCTTTCTACTTCCCTTTTTAGAGGTAAAACATGCACTTGGTTCTAAGTGGCTCTAATTAGAACAAAAGGGTGCTCTCTTTCAGAATTAATAGATCATTTCATTGCATCACTTGCCTTAAATGAGTGCATCAAAACAAGGTTATTTGGTACATCACAGCTCTACCAAGGCAGCTAAACTGCCTCACTGTAAACTAAATTGTGGTTTAAAGATCTCTGTAGATGGTTTTTTGTTTGTCTGTTTATTTTTTATTATTTAAATACCAGCTGAATACAAGCTAAGGCACTGTGTGTCAACACCTAGAGTCTCCTGAAATCACTGCTCCACACTTCCTATGCCAAAACTTCATACTGAAAATGAGCCTAAAGCCAAAGCAGTCCTAAGGCTCAATCCTTTTCCTGAAATAAATGCCCCTGAAGATCTCTCTGACCAACACTTTGCTGACTTTTGGATGTGCCTCACTAAAAAATGCTCACAATTAAGGATCCACAGTTTTATATATCCATATAGCACTTACCAGACAAGCTGAAGAAAACTCTTCATTTTCAGCAGGAATTAATAAAATGCAGCAAATGGACATCTGTCAATAGCTGAAGCCACATTTGCTCTCTTTAAAAGTTTGGTTTTACCCAATCTGTTTGCATTTCTCTAATACATAACCCTATTACATTTCTAAGTTAACACAAGCTTGGACAGCTTTTGACTCATGCAGAGAACATGGGTAGAAATTATGCCACCATTTTCCAGGATTTTTGTTATCCAGCCCAGGGAAACACAAAAGGGAAACAAAAATTTAAATGAAATCGCAGAAAGCAATAGCTCAACACACAAGTTCAATACAAAAATACAATTAAATTCACCACTTCCCAAAGTAATTTATAAAGATGAGCAGTACTATTAACTTTTTACTTTACAGGTTAGGCTAGTTACACAATTTGGTCACAAAATGTTAAGGGTTTATATCAGTTAGCAGAAATCTGCAAGGTGTTTCACCTTTTCTGATCTGCCTTGTTCTCAGAGGTCCTAATTGTGATTGGGCAGTAATTGCATGGTTTTTCTTTTCTTTAAGGAAAAAAAAAACACCAAAAAACCCAACAAATCCTTTAGCTGGGACAGTCTTGCAAAAACATCAACTTCTCCCAGAAATGCACCTCCACTGGTCCTCATTTGACTACTTTTGGAATTAATGTTTTGGTGATATTTAAAGCACTAACTCAATTTATTTCATTACACATCTTACAGAGGGGAAGATTTGCAGATGTGGGGTAGTTTATTTTGGCATCCACCTCCAGTTCAAGGAGAAGGGATAAACTCAGGAACCTGGATGAAACTGCTTTTGAATGTATTTAGAACTTCATGAGAGAGAGGTAGACCCAAGGAAGCAAGAACCAACAATGTAGCACGAGTGGCAACTCACACAGGTAGGAGCCTGTCATCCCAGACATTTCCATCTGAAGAGATGTGAGAACATTGTCTTTTTCTTACTCCAGCCCTCTCCTGAAAATTATTCTTTCCCAGGCAGTAAACAGACTGGAAACAGAACATACAGATCTGCAGAGGAGGAGAATGGGGATTCTCTGTTATAGGAACACAAAGAATAAAAATAGGAAAGGAACACTGACCTTAAAAAAAAAAAAAAAAAGAGACTGAGAAGCTTGAAGTTCCCTTCATAGAAAAAGCACGTGTAGGAGTCTAACTAAAAAAGATACTTCCTTTTTCCACTCACAGCTATGAATAAATTCTGATAGCCATGCAGCTTTTCCACAGGAGCTCTGGCAGTTACCTAAGGGGTTTTATTTATAAGTCACCTTAAACACACACAGCAATAAAAGTTCCAACACCAACCCCCATCAAATGTCAGGACCACTTATCTCCAGCTTCTCAGCAACTTCAATACAAAACAACAAACTAGAAAAGAGTTTTATGCTAGCAGAGTACCACTTGTAGTGAAGCATACAGAAACCTGCATATCCAAACATTCTTTTTGTGATAAATATCAGAATTACTTTACTTGCTAATACATTCATTTTTTTCCATCCTTACATTTTGCTTTTTGTAGTGAGGAATTCATAGTGAGTAAGGAGCACGTTTTTCTTACAGGCAACATTTTACATTTACTCAGCTACAATGATTTAGCACTTGTCCTTACTGTTTACCACTAGCACCTGCACATAATCAAACTTAAAGATGACACTGAAAACTGGCATTGTACTGCCCATAACTCAGCAATCAGCACAGATAAGACAAGCAACATTTAATATCATGCCCTCAGAAGAGTTCCCAAATTTATCCTGCCTGACCTATGCTGGCGGCAGTTTCAGTCATTGGCTTAATTAAGAGACACAGATGTTTTGGTTTTGCTGCTTTTCTTGCTCATAGATTAACAGAGTCTCTGCACCTGGTGTCTCACTTCATTTACTGGGTCATCACTGTTCATTATTTCTTGTCTCTAGTCTTGCTCTTTCCCACAGAAGTTCCCTGTCTACAGAAGAATGAAGAAGTAAACAGAGAAACTGCAGGAATACAGAAATAGATTAGTATTTATTCAATTTTTGCTGTAGACAAACAATTCCTGATCCACCTTAAAGAAATATCCAATATTTCAACAACTCAGGAGAACCTGTAGCTGCACTTCATCCAAGATCAGCAAGCAGTAGAAATTCACTTTTCCACTTGGTAAACAGAAAGGAGGAGGAGAGGAATGGCTGAGATGTCAAATGAGGATACGTAAAAAGTAATGGAGAGTTTTCTTCACCAGTATTTTATTACAGAGAGATCCCTCAGGCTTTAGGCCTCCTATGACTGAGCATAAAAACTTTTAAGGAGACATTACTTGCAATGACTGCCTTGTCCTCTTTCTTTCTTTCTCCTACCTTCAAATCTTTTTCTGCCTGTATCCTACACATGAATAGCCTTTTCCTTTAGCTTTTGTGTTTTGCCAGCCTTCCAACAGTGACCTCTTAACACTGATTCCATTTGTTCTCAAATCTGAACTAGTCTGATTTATGTCATCTCATCAATTCTGATCACCCTCACCTCAGGGAAGCTATCTTCTCTTCCTACGTGTTTCTAAAATCTGCTACAGAAGAGATAATAAATGATGCCTCCTACTCAACTAAAGTTCAAAGCCTGTGAAAAGTTATCTATATGCCTTTGCTCTTCTTATAAATTAGTAACGAGTCAGGAATGCTTCCCCACAGCAATTAAGACTCATTCAGTTAAAATTACTGTTATCTAGGTTTTATTAAAAAAAAGTTACATATTTTCTATTAACATCACAACCAAAAACTGTACATATAACTCCAAGATTTCAACAGGCACAGCCAAAAAATGCTTCTTATCCTGACTAGTTTACTCATCTTGTTAGGGTGAGTTACAGCCACAGGGGTTAAGGTAGAAACAACACTCACCACGAGAGAAGAGTTTCAGTGCACCACAATACACATACTGTAATAACAATTATTATTACCTCTGTTAGAAACAAAGAATGGTGTGGTTTTGTGGTGTTGTTGGGGAGGCACTGAAGGAGGGAGTGAAAAAAGAACAAAACTACCATCACAACCAGTTCCATAGAAAGGTCCAGCATGTCCAAAAATTGCAAAAAAAAAAATTGCTCTGGAAGCTATCTTGTAGCATTTATCCATTTATTAAGCTAAGAAAGTCAAATATTCATAATGTCAACTTGGTAAGTGAAACATTCAGCTCATTCTGAAAGAATGTTAGAATGCTGTCTGTGTCATTTCTCTTCAAAACATTGCTGTTGGATGAAAAACAACGAAGAGGGCTTGTTCCCAATCACCCTCTGCTCACACAAACCCGCACTCTCCTGGTTTATCAATTTAAAATAGTGCTGTAGAAGAATAGGCCTCAAAAAGCACTTCTGATGATACTGCATTGCAAAGAGCATAAGCCAGAGATTTTTAAATATTACCTTCATAGAGAACTTCATACTCAGTGGGGACACAGCTGTATCCTTGAATCAAATCCGGCAGGCAGTCCTTACAGAAGGAATGGAGGCAGGGGAGCATTCTGGGTTCCCTCCTCCGCAGCTCCCATTTGCACACCAAACAATTCCTCAACAGATCCAGGGTCTCCATTCCTGCAGGCTGAAGTCTGGCCCCGAACACATGAAGAGTCACAAAATGGCTCATGACAAGCCCTGCACTTCACAAAACACTTGATCACTCAAGCACAAACCGGAGGGCAACACGGGATGCACGAGCAAATAAACACTCGCTTAGCCCCTGTGAAAAAAAGAAGTTCCTTGCAGCTGAAAATCATATACAGAGCTGAAAATCTGCTTTACAGAGGAGAATATCTTTGCAGATTGTTGTGCAGGAAAGTGTGGTTTAAGGTTTACAAACCATGATCCCACTATCTCTCTAGTATTTGCAACTTCTGTAAAAACTGAACTAATCTGTTCCATCGATCTACTTACAAAGCTGAATTGTCACACGCTGTACATTTCCTGCTAGAAGCACTGAAACTGTGCATGTAAAATTATGAGATTCTCGGACCACTTTTACAGTTTCACTCAAATACTTTCGTTTTCAGGTAAAGAAAATAATAACATTACATATGTCCATCATTTCAGCAATGCATGTTAGAAAGCTGCCTTGAAAAATGTACAGCATCTTCTGACACTCTTCTTTATAGAAAACACACTTTGCAGCAATCAAATTTTAGCTATCAAGATGACCACAGATCAGATTATAGACCAAACCTGAGCTTCCCAGTGTTCCTCCCACAAGCCTAAGCTCCCCAAGGTCAGCTGAGAGTTTTGCAGTTCATGTTTCATCCTCAGTTCTGAGACTGTCAGAGAAGTTGATCAGATACACACTGCAAAGGGCAATTCCTGCAAGTTGTATCAGAGGAGAAAAAGCAGGTAAAGTCCCATTTCCTCTGCAGTCACCATCCAGCTGATCCAACCTCCTGGGAGCAGAGTCCCAAAGAGCTGCTGATTGCCCTGACTGGCATAGTAGCCCTGCTACCAGCAGGATGCAATTGAAGCTACAATCTCCAGATTTCTCCAGCACAGAAGAGCAGCAGCTCTAATATTAGGGCTACCTACTCTCCTGAGGGATTCTGTCTTCTGGTAGATTCCAGTGGCAATGGCTAGTAAGAAGATCTGGGTTTGGGTTTTTATTCTGCAATGCAAAAAAATTATGAATGTGCCAGAAATTAACAACCAGTAGATTTTTTAAGCATTGTATCCTGAAGCCATCAGTATTAAAAGATATTTTAGTAGAAAAATGAACCCTATATTAAAGTCTGCAACCTATTTCATACCCAAGACCCATTCAACTAGCTAGGTACCCACCAACTTGACTGACAAATTATTTAGATAAATTCAAACCTACAACTAAAACCTCCGATTCCAATTCCAAAACCAGAAGTTCCTTTGGAAATGAGCTCTGCCAGCTGTACCTGTGGTTTAATTACCATTTTATCAGTGCCTATTACATGAGCTCACTTTCTACAGTGCATCTTCATCAGTCATCTATCAGAGGCAAATGCCACTAAAGCAGCACAGCCTCGCAGCTCACTTCATCTCTGTCATTTCTTGCAGCTCCTGTTGCTAAGAGGACAAAGTTGCACCTACAAAAACATGCAATGTCTGCAGTAGGAAGTTGAGGTCTTAAACTACCACATTGTTGACACAGGGAAACCACAGCCAAAGCATCCATGCACAGAGAATCAGTGCAAAGCCTGATACTGGGAAATGCTCTGTCACCTTGAAGGCCAAATCTGGGGCTGGATGGGCAGAAGCACGTTTCTGTAAATTCCAGTTTGTGCCTTTTGAACAACAACAAAACTGAGTAGAATTTGTTTTAGTAGGAAGGGAAAGAGAGAAGAAATTGTGTTTAAAATTTTGTTCTGAGGCTGGTATGCAAAGTAGTAGCTAGGCAGTTGGAGGAGAGGGCTGATGTATACAGTGAGCTACAAGAAAGACTGGAAAGAGAATCCAGGGAATTTCAGGCCTGACCTTGCTGCTGGGGAAGGTCATGGTGCAGGTGATGTCCAGCAGCATCGAGAGGCACTTGTGCAACAACCAGGGCATCAGACCCAGTCAGTGTGGGTTTATGGAAGGGAGGGCCTGCTTGACCAGCCTGATCATCTCTGACAAGGTGACCCTTGGGGGATGAGGGAAAGGCTGTAGCTGCTGTCAGTCTGCCTGGACTGCAGGAAAACCATGGACACCATTTCCCACCCACTGTGCTGGAGAAACTGGCTGCTCGTGGCCTGGAGGGGTGCACTGGTCACTGGATGAAGAACTGCCTGGATGGCTGGGGCCATGCACATCAACCTCACTCTAAATTTGTTGCCAAACACTAGGTCAGGAGTTGATTAACAAGGGTTTCATCACACATACTAGAAGGTAATTTGCATCAACCTCAGCAGCGAGCATAAACTGACCATGTTTACAGGCTTTTGGTCTGACACTTGAGAACCAGCTCACTGGCTTCAGTTATTTGTCTTTTACCATTAAATCCTGCTTTGGCATGCAGGGTCAAGCCTTGCAGACATCAGACTCCTAATTTGATGTTACAACCAAGCAAGGATCATTTCAGGCAGTCATTTTGAACCCAACACATCAGCACTTCACACAGAGCAGCTCCAGAGCTGTGCCACTGCTTTGCCAGCTGTAAGGAAGGTTGAGGATAGCTGGCACCAACTCTGTTCCACAGGTGGGAGCTGCAGGAATTGTGTACCCGGCCTGGGGAGGGCAGAGATTGCAAATGTTAATTAACAGTTACTGGTACACTACAGTCACTTTGCATTTCTTTGTCCACACTCCTGCACTTCCATTCCCAGAGGCCAGGGCACGATCCCCACAGATTTCCCCTGGATGTAATTTTAGTGTTCAAGAATCCCCATCAAAAGCACATCAAGTACTGCTTTTAGACAGCTGTAGAAAGGATCACTAACAAAAGAGAAGCACAAATACAGAACTTAATTATTCTAAAGGCAAAACAATGTGGTATCTGCACATGGCAGGTACTGAACACTGTAGCCAGGAAATCTCAAAATGAAGTGAGAAGCAGTTAAATCACTGAACAAAAATTATGCAGGTAAAAATAAAGTGTAAACTGTGTCTAGAGAAGTCAGGAAAGAAAAATCAGAACAACTCAAACTTCTGTAAATCAGCTCATTTTATGCATTGTTTATTCAAAAATTTTGAATAGAACACAAACTTTTATGCCACCAGCACACAGGCACCACCAACTTCTTTGATCTTCTCCTCTGCTCTTCTACTGAAGAACTTTGCTTTCACAATGACAGGCTGCTTGGGCAGCTTTCCCTTGCCCAGCACTTTGTAGTAGCCCTAGAAAGATTTTTAAAAGTTCAGTGTTTGTAATCAGCTCACAGGCTCTTATTCAGGACTGTTAGCACATACCAGTTAAAAACAAAACCATGATCACCATGACCTCATCCAGACAATTCATTACATTAAAGGACAATTATGACATGAGCACAATTGACAAAACAGCTTCTTGGGGGACTGAAGGTGAGAAGTGCGCCCTAAGTGGCCAACAGAGGTGTTTGATTTGGGAGGCAGAGCAGTGTCCCTGATTCGGTGGCTGGCTGAGACACAGGACATCACAGCCAGTGAATATGGATCAGACGTTTCTGTCCGAGAACTATAGCACACCAAGACAACCAAACATGTGGAGATGTGACTCTAGTCTCGAGGGTGGACAGGTGACATGGTGTGACACCAGCTCCACCACGCCTTTGTTCCTTCAGGAACATTTCTAAGTAGCCATCTTTCACCACCTACCCAAAGGAGGGCAGTGCCCGGCCACAAACACACACCAGTGAAAGTTCTTACAGGGAAAAATGTAACAGCCAAAGTGCTTCTGTAACTACCCACAGCCCAGGGGACCTGTCTGGTGACCCTCTGAGCACTGAAGCATCCGAGCTCACTTCAGTTCAGCACTTCCCAGTGGGCCAGGCACTGCTCAGGCACTCACGGGAGAGCGGGAATGCTGGGGAGGCATTCCCTGTAACAATTCCCTGCAATAATGTCTCGGCAGGACCTTACCGAGCGCACCACGTCGATGACCGGGGCCAGGCCGGCCTCGTTCTTGGCGTAGTTGAGCCTTGTCTGCTCACTGACCAGCGTCCACAGCTTGTCCAAGTTGACAGTGGGACAGAACTTCTGGTTTCTCTTTAAGTGGTAGTGTCTCATGCCTACCTTCCCAAAGTAACCAGGGTGACTGTGGAAGAACACACTCTGCATTAGATGACATTTGTAATCCACCCTGAACAGGAGAACTCTAAACCAACACTGAAAGAAGCACCTTACAAAGTCAAAGTATTCAAAATGTTACATTGCACCTTTTTCATATTAATATATGTAGAATATAGGTGCAATAATGATTAGTACCCAAACCAAGGAAAGCACCTTCTCTGTAAGTGTTTCTTCTCCCTCAAATTCACATCTCAATCCCTCTCACTGCTGAGCCTGTATTTCCAGGGAAGCCCCAACTCCACGCCCTGCCTGGCGAGTTTTGGCACTGCTGTCACTAACCCGGTGACTGACTGAGCCAGGAAGGGCACAGCCAGTGAATAGAGATCAGTGGTTCCTGTCCGAGGACTCCAGCACACCAGGACCACAGGCAGGGCCCAGATGTGACTCTAGTCTCGGCAATCAGACAACACCCTCACATCTACCTGATGCAGCCAACAGGATGCAGTTTGAATTTAACATCACATCCTGGATTTGTTCTGTGTGCACTGTTACGCAGGAACCACACTGCAACAGGCAAATTTGGTCAACTTCACCTAATGCTACACTGAACTTTCCCAGATGCCAAGGGAAAAGCCCTTTGCTTCTAAGGTAAGTGGGGACATGAGCAGCTATAACATCACATATCCCATTAAAGGAAAAAACACATAGGGTTGCAGGAAACTTTGTTCATTCACATATAAAAGTCAGTTGCCAACACTCAGGAGCATGCATGTTGCTAGTAGATATTTAAAACGTTAGCTTACTATTTATCAAAGTTAATCCTGTGATGGTGCAAACCACCGGCATTACCACGTCCTCCAGGATGTTTCCTGTGTTTGCCTGGGAAAAAGAATTTTAAGCTTGCTACATTAACATTGCACATAATACTTACAGATACTTCCAATGTCAATTTAAACTAATTAAATTAATTATTTTATCTTGTGGCGTGACAAGGTTGGAATAGAGTTGAAAGGGAGACTGCAGTGCTCTGTAAGTTTAAGGTGTGGCATACCCAGTACTGAGGCTGAGCAGCGCTGAAGTTATAAATCCAGGAGGTCTAAAACGTGCAAGATTGACCAGCCCATCACTGTGGCAGCTGCCCCCGCACGCTGCGGCCTCCAGCACCGCTCGCTGCTTCCCACGGTGCCGGCGGGCCCCTGCACCCACAGCCCCATTTTTATGGGATCCGGGAGCAGCAGCAGCATTCCCTCAGTACTGCGGAAGCCCCGGCGGGGCCGCGCCGCCCAAGGCCCCGGCGCACCCGCGGCCGCCCCTCCACTCACCCACGCGGCCGTGGCCGTGGCTGACATGTCCTCTCAGCTTCCGGGTCTTCCTTAGCCTGGAAGGCTGCGGGGAAGGGGGAGAGCAGCCGTGAGCGCGGCGGGCAGCGAGCACCAGCAGAACCCGGGGCCCGCGCAGCCGGGCGCCATGGCGGACCGGCCTCCCCGCACCGCTCCCGCTCCAGCTCCCGCCCGCCGCGGGCTCGGAGCCGCGCCTCCCCGCCACCCTCTGCTACCCCGCAGTCCCGTCCCGCCGCAGCAGCGAGGGGCGGCGGCCGCGGGGTCCCCATTCCCTTCCCATCCCATTCCCATCCCATTTCCATTCCCATCCCATTCCCATCCCTGGCCCGGCCGCAGCTCCCACCATCTTGCCGGCGTGCGCGAGGGAGAGAAAGGGCGCGGCTCTCGCGAGAGCGGGCCAAGGCGCGGGGGCGGGGCCGAGATCTCGCGAGGTTTCGCGGAGGCGGGAGCGGGGCGCTGAGGGGCCGGGCCGGCCCCGCCCCGCCCGCGGCAAAGCGGCGCTTTGAGCGGGATTTCGGTGAATTCCCAAGTTTGGTCCCTTTATTAAACATCCGTAACAGTGGGAAAATGAACGCTACGTCCTTAAACACAGTTATGTGCCACACTGGAGGGTGAATTCCTGGAGAGTTACTGTTTCTTAAGCTTGGTTTCTAGGGGGTTTTTAAATGGATTTTATACTGGTAATGTTTTAAACAAAACTTTACCAATTTTGAAAACAGGCCTCAGCACTGAACTTATTTTTCTTTAGGATCTTCCTGGTGCACTTACAATGTTCCATGCTCGGGAAAACGAATTCCATTAGTTCTAACAATTAATTTAGTAGGGAAAGTAACGCACTCCTTGGTTTTTGTTCATCTGATCCTTTCAAACACAGACCTCCGATAACACAAGGATAGTTTTACACAGCTGTGGTCTGAGGATCAAAAAGGCACCTACACATTTTCTGGGCCATGATCTCACCTTTTCCAGCAGTATTCTCTGATTCACAAAAGCAGGAACATGTTGATGGGTAACACGATGTTTAAAAGCTTTCTCCTTTAATTTTTAAAGTGCAAATGGAGGAAAAGAGCTTTGGTGCAGGAGATGGGTTTTACAGCACCACAATCTCGTACATCAGCATTCCGTGGCTTTGCCTTGCCTTTGCAGTAACTCCACAGCGCGTCCTGATAAAAGTTTTATCCATCACTTTCTTGAGAGGCATTATGTATTTCCCCCTACGTTTACTAGCAGCTGTTGTTTATAAAAAGGCCAGAAGCCACCTGTACAAGTGATGTTATTCCTTCCACTCTCAAGGATTACATCTAGGGATCACTCTGGAACTCGGAGCGTGCTACAGAGTAAAACTAATGGAAGTCATCAGATGTGGTGACGTTTCCCCTGGATCAAAAGCACCCGGTATTTTACACACATTTTGAATACACTTAAGAAGCTTTTGTGTCTTCTCGAGTGTGAGGGAGGCAATTGAAAAAGGAAACGGCTTCACCTTTTCAGTGAATAGCCCCTCGAAATTGCTCTATGAGGCTGATAGCAAACCAGAACCACAGTCAGGTTAGGAACTGCGCAAGCCTCAAAGCCCATCCAACTACAGCCATCACTGAAAATGACAAAAACCAGAGCGTGGTGCGTTTCCTTTAAAGGTAAGAGGCTTTAGCTAATTTTCATTATCTTTCAGACTGGTAACATATTGAAGCATTTTATATTTTTAAAAATATTTTCTTCTTCAGACTATGGGAGAACTTGCAGAAGCTCAACAGGAGTTTTGTTTTCAGATCAAAGAAGAATATGACACTTGAGCACCATGCACAGCACAAAGCCAAGTGAAAATACCATAGGTCAGGAGCAGTATCTGTGATACAATGATAAAATAATTCGCTGCTAACCTATGAAAAAATGTTTTAATAGATGCTTCTGTTAGGATAATTTTTTTTAAAGGGGTATAAAGTGCCTTGTCTTAGCCCTGGTGAAAAACAATGAAGAAAGCCCAAACTAAATGTCGTGAAATAGCAAACCTACCAAAAGACAGGTTCGTAATAACCACTTTACACTTTAATTACAAATTCATTTAAAAATCACAGGCGAGTTGCTGGGTTTGTACGTGCTCCACGTGAGGAAGTGCAGAGGTGTGCAATGAATATAAACAAACAGGTCTATTTACAGAGTTTATTAGGATCCATCCATACATACATTAGGGAAGGCTGTACTGTACCTACTCGCTGCAGCTTGCATGTCAGAGAGCTGAGATCTCCCCAGCCTTAGCAGTCTTAGTGCAGAATGGGTTATAAGGAGTTTACTGACCAGAGTTCAAACCAAGTGGAGGTTCTGCAGTGTGAAGCAAGTACCTTATTATCAAGTTACTTTGCAATTTCTCCTTTAAAATTAATTCCAAGGAAACAGACAGACAGACAGACAGACAAGCGCCTGTGCCGCACCAGACCGGCCCCGTGCGTACAACCTCTCCCCCGTACCCGAGCTCATTCACCCCGCAGTGTTCAGGCCTCAAACACCCCTTGAAGTCAGTGGTTCTGCTGAGACAGTCAGCTGCACATCATCAGCTACTCGTTTTTGCACCAAGCATAACTCAACTCATACTAAAGAAAAAAAAAAAACCGAAACAAAACCAAGCACCTGGTATTCTCAGGAATATACAAATATTTACCACAGTTTTCTCGCTCATTACAAAATCAGTTACAAAAGCTTACAGCACATTATGTACAAACTCTGCCCGAGCCCCGGGAGGAGCCATCGCGGCACGCTGACACGGGAGCCGCCCCCGCTCTCCTCCCGCCGCGCTCTCCCCCGAGCAGCGCCGTGAACGGGCCCGGGGTCGGTGTTTCAGCAGGAAGGAGCTAGTTCTTCTTGTGAAGGAACTTCATTTTGTTACCTGAAGGGAGCACACCGTCAGTCTCTAGCAGATATCAGAAGTCAATCAAAAGTGACAGCAAATGGCTCTGGTCTAACTTGGAATTGCTGTGGGATAACTCTTCTACTCGGCACCCACAAGTTACAGAACACCGACTGCTCCGACAGCTTCCTGTTCCGCTCCTCGATCATGGTTTGGCTCCCCCATCCCCAAGTGAAAATGAAAGTGTTAACAAGGACCATAATCAAATCTGGTTTTATCGCCTTTAACGAGGTTTTCATTGTTTTCCTTTCTGTCGTTCCTATCACGCTGAATCCGCCTAACTAACTCATTTCACCTCGAGTAAGGCTTTTTCAATTGACAAAAAAAAAAAAAAAACCAAACCCACAAGCAAAACTAATTTCAGAAATATTTCTAAAGATTTTCCTCACCGAGGCCTCGCAGGAACTTGTTTACTCCACTCTGTTCCGTATCCGGGAGCTCTTCCAAATACTGTTCCACCCTCTGCTCGAAAAGCCCTGCGGCGGACGGAGACAGGGACCGGGGTGAGCCGTGTCCCGCTGATCCCGCATCCCGCTGATCCCGCATCCCGCCCCCGGCAGCCTCCGCCCACAGAGACCTTCCGGTGAACCGGGAGCATTTTAGGGATGCGTTTCCGCTTTCCCGCCGAGCGCAGGGGGATGGACGGATGTTGTCGCAATCCGAGGGGACAGCGAAACCCGCTCCCCCGGGGAGACACCCACCCTTACCTTTAGCCCTGCATTTCCTCAGCTCTCTGTCCTGGATGAAGCCAGCGAACATTTGGGATTCCATGAAAACTTCCAAGAAGCGGCGGATACTCTTGGAGGCCACCGATTTACGGAAAGCCTCCCTTTGGAAGGCACGCTCTCCTTTTTCATTCTGGGTTAGGAACAGGGAATAATGGCCAACTGTCTCCACAAAGAATCGGATAAAAACCTCAGACACTAATCCATTCAGGGTGTTACATTCTGCAAAATAAGGCGGCAATAAGACACCAAATCAGCTGCTACCAGAGCTGTCAGCATTATCCCCACAGGGCCAGGCTGTGCATCTCCCGGTTCCCGTGCCGTGCTAACCACTGGCAGGAGTTGCAGCGGCTCCCTGCACACCTGGATGCACATGGAGAGGGTGACAGCTCCATAACCACGGGTGCCAGTCTGCAGAATGGGTGTTCTGTGACAAAGAGTCAGCGAGAATTACAAATCCGCAGCAAACAGCTCAGAAAATGAAACATTTGATGGGTGTTTCATCAAAATCAAACCTCCTATTTTCACTCTTGAGCAGATTCTCTTCTGAAATTTCTGAATGACTCAGCATTAAAATATTTCTCCCTGAGGATAAGCCTACACCAAAAACTGATCATAAAGGATCTGTTGTAGAACTTGGGTTTTCATAGTTTCTGAGATGTTTAAACAGTCTTATATATGTAATATATATGACTAGATATAAGTTTCAAAAACTGAAGAGGGGCCTGTTTCATACCTTTTAACCACAGGCATCTCAATTCACTCTGGGCTGTTTTTATCACTGCTGAAAAGAAATATTAACCTTCATAGACAAGCCAGCCCATCTTGGACTAAAATTCTTTTCTGGAGGTACTTGCTTCCCTCCCCTGAAAATACCGAGTGCCAAGAGCAACTCCAAGCTCAGACACACCTCTAAGCCTGGAGAATTATATGGATTGAGTTAGGGCCAAGTTAACTGCAAACCTCTGTTTGAGCAAAGGTTCAGAGGACCCACAGAAGTCCACGTCAAAGAAAAGTAAAATAAATCACAGGTGAGGTGTCACTGTGGGTTGATGCCATCAGTCTCATTCCTTGTGTGCTCAGAGACAACCTTTGATGTCACCAAAGGTATTTGAGATCTCAAGTCCTATCTTTGTTTCTTCTGCATGGAAAGTCACAATTCTACCTAGGTTTGTTTAATCCATAAGTCCCTGTTTCCAAGTGAACTTACCATCATCTGAATCACTATCTGAGTCCTGATTTATCAGTTCATTCTTTCTCTCTAGAGCCTGCTCCAGAGCGGCTTGCAATTTTCTAGGTAACAGGGTGTCTTCATCATCCATCTGATAGAGGGAAAAAAAAAGATCTTTAAGCCACAATAATCTATGCAGGAACTACAGCAAAGACTTTCAGAAGGTTTAGAATTCAGATGAAAAATATTTGTATCTGCTACTGTCATGGCTACATAAATAAAAGAATGAGAATCTATGTGCAACTAACAAATGCTTCTAAACAAAATTTGTCACCCTTAATAAGATTCAAGTCAGGAATGATAATCCAAAGAGCAGATAAACACAGAAGTGTGGAATCAGCTCTTTACATGCCAAAGAGTCCAAATAGTCGTGTTTAGCTAAATACACTTCATGTGAAGCCTTGCTAGGTGTACACACAGCTGCTGTAGTTGGTTGTAGGCAGCTCCTTTGGTCCTTGACAGTTGTTTTTACAGTTTTGTAGTCTGTCTTGTTTGCTGGGTCTTGCCCCAGTTGTTCTCTTCATATTACTTTATGCTTGTTTGGCAGAACCCAAGTAGGCACAGCTCTGCTTAGCTCTGCAGCCACTGTTCACCAGCCAGGGAATTGAACACAGAAGTTCCTCATCCAACCTGCAGATTGTTGGTTTGAAATTATTTAGTGCCACATGACTGTGAGGAGATGGTGATCCCTCATCTCCTTGTTTACAAGGCTCCTGCTTTTCCTATCACATCAAACTATTCTCCACCTTTGTGCTCTCACTAAGGAATTTTCTTTGCTATTTTTGTCCTTTTCACCTCCAACAGTGTGAGTCTTCTTGCTAAGGTGATGTCATTATCTTTGGATGTTTTCTTTCCACTGTGAGTACAGTTCTTGATTCCTTCTGACAGTCACAGCCTCAATCCCTTCTACATACCTGAGAGGTTCTTATTTGCAGGTGGAACAGAAATGAGAACTTCTTTCCCCTCATCACTTTCCCTTTGCACACGCAATTCCTGCCAAATCCCTCTGATCAAAGAAACCCCAACGTCATACAATGGGAGTAAACAGCTTGCCAGACTGCATGGCAGCATTCTGAGCTGTACTTTACCTGTCTGATGAATCGATCAGATCCCAGGTTAACCATCAAAGCCTACAGAAAAGAAAACACCACAGTGAAATGTGTCTGAAGATACAGAAAACATTCATTTGTTCATTGCTTTTTAACAGCAGAAGATCATCTGCTGAGCAAGCCTTGACATGAATCAAATTCCTACTGTGAAACAAGAGCTTGTGTGCTTTATGAAACAACATGAGGGTTTTCTTTCGAGCTACAAGTCTAATTTAACATAGATACAACAGATCTCATACTAGATTAATATATTTTTAAAAGCTAAAAGGGGTTTTTTCTTAAATCTATGCAAGCTATAACCAATAATTTTTGTTAACATGCAGTTGAAAAGTGTTTCAGAGGGGTTTAAAAAAAACAGTGTGGAGGAAGCAGGGATTCTAAAAGGCAAGGAATGAAAGGCAAGGGTGTGAAATACTCATTATAACAAATCAGCAAAGCTGAGAGATGGAGCTGGGAAGATGTGGAAGAGCAATGTTAGAAAAGTGGAAGGAAAACAGAGCAGATATTTACATGGGCCAGAGGCACACTGCGCCTGGAAGGGAGCACAAGGAAATTCCTTAGAAAAATGACAGGAAACTAATAGGAGCAAGAGAGAAAAGAGCGTGTCCTTGAGTATTTTTGTGATAGTTGACTGGAAGAGCTGATGAAGTGCAACTCTCATTTGATTTCCAATATAGTATTAACAAAGTCTTGGAAGTTAAAGTTGTTAAAGGTTTTGTTTCCTGTGTGGGCTATGGCTTCATGCACCACTTCCATAAGGATTAAGAGATGCCATAGCAGATGGCTTCCAGAACAAATCAGCATATTTACACCCTACTTACTGGTGACCAGGTAAATATTCACTTGTCTCTGACAAGGTGCCAGATATGGAAGAGGGGAGAAGAATAAAGCTAGGACTGCAGTTTTGCCAAGAGGCAGTTGCCCATGAGAACCAGGCAGAAAAGAAACAAAGAGGCAGATTAAAAATTCAACGTGAGGATTTATGTTCCAGTGGCAGCCCTCTCCTAGGAGAGGCCAGCTTTACTCCAGGCAAACAATTGTGGTGCCAGCTCCTACCTCCTCTACGGGCAGGTCCTTGAGTTTGGGCAGAGAGCTGGAGAGCAGTCCCACCAGGAAGGGGGTGGGGCAGCACACGATGTCAATCATGGATGAGGGCAGGACAGGAATGAAGGTGTGCTGCCAGGAGAAGGGGTACAGCAGGGCCACCACAGCGTGGGAGCAGCTCGACAGGGTGCTGGGGAGAGAGGAACAACCAGGTGAGCAAAGGCTTTTCTTGGGTCACAGCACTTTCCACCTGCTGAGAAACACAGCCTGTTGAAATACAAGTGCCCAAGGTGCTGCCCCTCTGCCACTTCTGACTTCAGACAGGCATTGGTGCCCTTCCAGTCCCTGCCCTCTCTGTGCTGTGCAGTGTGGTAGTTCACAGCAGACTTCAAACTAAAGGTACAAAACTAGGATCTGTTTGTTTCAAACTAGAACCCATTTGTTTCATAGCAGTCAAGAGATGGGTTGATCTAGAAGTAAAGATTCAGTGTTCCCAAAAGCACTCAAAAGCAGCCACTTTGAACAATGCTTAAATCCCAAAAGCAGCTTCGGATCTTGGCTGTTACGACCAGTAGTAAAAATGCAGAATAGTAATGTTCTTAAGTCAAGCACTAATGCAGGAACAAAGGAAAATGAAAAGTAAAATATTTTTTTTTTTAATCCTTGAGAAAACCTCTACCAAATCAGATATAAAAAGCCCCCAACAATCAATACTTATTCCAAAGGAAAGCTGGTAAAAGCAACATGTTTTTCAAAGATTACATTTTTTTTTATAACAGCATATTTTTATTATAATACATTTTAAAGGGCTTATTAACCAGCTTCAGTGGTAAAGGTATTGACCCTGCTCAGCAGAGTAGTCTAAAATACAGGTTGGTATCTCCTAAACTTTAGGGCTTGATATTATCATGGAAAATGTCATGCATATGTTGTCCTTCCATCTACTGAATCTGATTCTCTTTTGCAGTCACATGGTTTCCAAATGTTAAAAAATAAGGAACACCATTCCTAAGTGAGTTTTAACATCAGAGGACTAAAGACAAGCTCTCCATATCACAGCTACAACGTCTGCCTCTTGCAGGCTGAGATGACAGAAATTTGGATCCAACATGACTGAACTAATTTTCTCACATTGCAAACCTCTGCTGCGCTTAATGAAGCCACAAAGAACTATAAATAATAACTGCAGAGCTGTTACTGCTTTAAAATGCTGGGAAAAGATGCTCATTTCTTCTACTGCAAGTCTTGGTGGAGACTTTAGGTGGCATCAGGCCTCCACCAGAATAACCTTCATCAGCATTTTAACTTCAGTTGTGGCTTGTTCCAAGGCTAGAGAAAAGGTTTCACCTGTTTGTTCCTGTCAGTGATATACCTTCAAAGTTTGCTGAATGAGAAAAGTGAGAATTAGGGACAAAGAGAGAAAAAGCTGGGGAAAATCAAATCGTTGTGTTTTACTGCAAATAACCTGCTGGCTTGGTTTTAATTGACACTTCCTTTAAGATCTGACAGTCCCAGCATGGGTTTATAACATATGTTGCCTGACACAAGGTTCTTGTAAAATGATGCATTTCTCTAATTTATATTTTTATATATAACAGGCAGTGGTGCTGCCATTGCCTCGTATTTTGGTCTCAGGCATCTCCCACGACAAGCACAGTGGTGTGTTTTGGAAGAGCTGTGGAACGTGGTACAGACTGCCAGCACTTTCTCAAGATCACTTCAATGACTCCCTGGCATTTTCACCTACTACAAATTCAGTCATCTTAGCTGAGCAACTAAAAAAAGAGCCATGTTAAGCTAAAAGCAGGAAGACAAACATTCTTCTGCTCTTCAGTAAGTATTTTTTGCCTTTCTATAAAATGTCCTTTTGTACCATGCTGTTTTACACGCAGTGCTGTGACGTAAATCAGCCCCTGTGCGCTCTTGTGCGTGCTATTCCCACGCTGGGGGAGGCTTCAGGCTCCAGCCCAGGACACTGGAATCTCTTCCCGAGCTTTCCCGGGAGCCGGCTGGGGCAGGGCAGAGCACAGGGAGCAGCCGTGGTGGGGCTGTCCTCCTGTGGCAGCGCCCGGCTCTGCCCTGCCGGCGCCCCACGGCAAGTCACACCACTGCCCTGTCAGCACCTCGGCTCTGCACTTCAGGATTCTGCACACAGCTCCTCAAATTCAGCCTCAGAAAATCTTTCCCTGTGGAAAATCTCACCCCCATGAAACATTGCCTCCGAGCTTTCAGCCCCCCGAACCTGCTGCTGCCATCCCTCCTGGCCACCCCTCTGCAGGACTCCCACAGCTGTCACCAGACTCCTGCTTGTACAAAGTGCCTGTGGCTCTGCCCTAGCTGGAAAGATTCATATTTAGGATGGATACACACCTTTCACTTCAGTGAAATCTCACAGTTTGTAAGGTAAAATTCAGATGTGATGGGTGTAAAGGAACCCCAAGCCTAAATATCTAAAATTCAGTTCAGAGCCGTTTAAAGGGATATTATTGATGAGAAGCATGTTTTGTAAAGTAAAAAAGAAAGGCCTACCCTGGGAAACCAAGTCTGCTCCAGTTTTTCCTTTCAAAATGTGCAACCCACACATTATCCAACTGTTCTTGTTTATGAGAATTAAGCAGTAAGGTCAGATGGTTTATTTTCTTTAAGGTGTGTGAAGCACACAAAGTAAAGCAACAGAATAGTCAAAGTTAGATTTTCAAAATATTTTCACTTTTAATACTCTAGGGCAATTCCAGAGAGCTGGTTTGGAGAGTGGGCTTTTTCATTTGTTCCGTGCAGTTTCACAGGAATGCTGCATAATGTTCTAGATGTTGTTCTACTGGAAAACACTTCTTTATTTCCATGGTTGCCATCTTGTAAAAAAAATTATTTGGAATTTGCCAAGGTTTTGGTTCTCTCTATGCCTTTTATTCACTAGATTAAAAAAAACCCTTCAGTGTTAGATCTTCTCCCCATGAAGGCAGTAATACAAGATTATACAAGTATATTGAGACATTTCTTAATGACAAATTTCTCTTTAAGAGATCCTTTATCGTGTTACAGACAAAATATGACATGGCTTCTTTCCTACTAAAAGTTGATTTATGTTCCTCTGGGCTGTTTTGTTTCCCAAATCATTTTCTCATGATAGCACACAGGACCTATTCCTTGTTGTGTTGCTGGCTGGGGAGACACAAGTTCAGACTAAGAGCTGAGGCACCAGAATTTCAAACATAGCTGTGACTCAGCTGAATTTTGGAGATTGCTTATGGACACGGTTTAAATCTACATCAAAAAGCAAGTAACTGGGACTTAACAAGAACCTTTTCTGTCCTTCAGATAGGGAGAATGTCTGGTAGCAATTTCTGGGTTGGCCAACCAACAAATAACCCCAAGCCTAGGCTGTATCTGTATCTTGTCGCAGCACAATTAGCACACCCTGAGAAGGACAAGCTCGAGGGCAGGGGATGGAGGCTGCCCTGGCTGGGATGTCAGTGCTGCTGTGTTTGTTTCATGGACTGTGGCTTGTTGGACACTGCAAGTCATCAACTCTCTCGAGCTGCTAAAGTCATATTCAGTTACATCTACTCACAATAGAAATATTCCAGAAATACCTTTGATAACTCTCTTTTCTTTCTAACCATAGCCAACAGTCATGTTCTTCCTGCTTCTCCCTCCACACCGAGAACTTCTCAGAAACCCAAGGGAGCCTCACACACTGAGCATCTCCCAAATCCAGGATTAAGCCTCTAGCACAGACAACCACTTGCTGATTTGGCTCCCTGATCCCACCTTACTATTCACATGCACCTCCACAGTCAGTTTGGCATTTCCATTGAAGGAGAAGGCAAGAATATCCCTTCCCTTCCTCCACTTCCCCTGAGGACAGACAGGCTTCCTCAGCCAGGAGAGGAGGGAGGCCACCCCTTGCATGCAGGGCCAAGCCACACAGCAGCTCTGTCACCCAGGGCTGGTGCCAGCTCTGTGCAGTGCCCGTGCTCTGGACAGTGCCCTGGACTGGGACCAACTCTCCAGATCTGGGCTCTTTGCTTCCTCACACTGAGAAATGTAGCCAAAAATGTAAATTCACAAAAATGTGTTTCCACTGTTTACTTTTCCACAGCCTTTTCATGTTCCTCATTTCTCCCTGCTGATTAAATGATGTTGCTCTGTCCCCATTTGCTTTCATCTGCCCTGTTGACACATTCATGCTCCAGCCCACAACCACTTTGAGACTGAGTTACCTCTCTGACACACATCCCTTGTCTGCTCAGGAGAGCTTCCTCCCACTGGAGATTGGAGTCTGGAGGCTCTGTCCTTCCCAGGTGTAATCCCTTGACTCACCCAGATGTCTCCTCATCACAGGCCAGGGCTCTGCTTTTCTGGGACAGCTGCTACCCTTGGGCCATTGATGAGCTGTATAGCAAAACCAGATCCCTGACACTTCCCTCCTACACCCTTCCCTGCCTTTCCTGATCCTGGATTAACTCCAGTCTCTGCCAGAGACAGAGGTCTGTGACAACTCTGCAAGATAAAATAGCCTGAGGGGTTTGCAGAGGACTCTGTAAAGGACTCTGGGGAAAGACTACAGGCCAAGGACTCAGCCCATCTCCCCTCCAACACATGCAGGCTGCAGAGGTGGAAAGGACAAAGTAGGAAACTTGAATAGCATCAAGTAAAGGGCAAGTGGAAGTAAAAACCATGGCAGACTGATACACTTTGGGTGGACATGGAGAGCAGGCAGCACTGCTGTTGCTGGCAGTAATTGGGAGCAGTACTGTGCTGTGCCAGATACAGTGCACTCTAAGGCTCTGAAAAAATTAAAGTTTCTCTGGGTGCATAAGAATGAATAAGAGCAGCATTATTAATCAGGTTGAGAAGACGATGTAATCATCAGGGACTACATAAGCATCAGGGACAAGATTTAAATGAAAACATCTAAGTGTCAGAAGGGACAGTCTCCAAACTCCAGCTGTCTGCAATGAGCCCCTGCAGCATTCCTGCAGGTCAGCTTTTGAAGTGAGCCCTTGAGGATCCCTGGCCCTGGAAAAGCTGGCTGACAATGGGGACACGTTACTGCTTTCTCCCTGCTCCAAAGTGTGGGTGCTCAGCTCCAGGACTCCCCCTGATCCCCAGGTGCTCTGCTCCTGAGCCCCCCTGAGCCCCCACACCAATGGTTTGTCCTTTATTCCCAGGGTTCTGCACTGTGAGAATACATTTTTTGTTAACCAAAAAGGGCAGAGAGGAATAATATAAGAATCCAAGAGTTCATGTGCTATAACGGTGCAGGATGTCTCCAGTTTTCCAGCCAGTATGCAACTATCAGACATGACAGTGTTTCTTCCTTTACAAAATTATTGCTGTTTCTCTGTTACCACTTCTAGGATTGAAAAAATCTTCAATTCCTGTCTTTTGACTCAAATCAAAGAAATTGCATGTTTTTGCAGATTTTTTTAATAAGAAGAACTACGCCATAAGGCCTGCAATTCCTGATGGCTCTGGGATGCTTCCCCATTTGTAGGATTGCTTGCATTTGTAAGGCACTATTCATGATATGGATTCAAAACTTACTCGTTTTCACTGATGTTTTTGAGCTTGTGTGTGTGCATTTTGGCTTCCAATTTAAAGCAAAGTTATAGAGAATCAAAGTAATTCAGGTAGGAAGAAACCTCAGGAGGTCAACTGATCCAATTCCCCCTTGCTTGACATCAGATCACTCTGTTTCCAAAACCAAATGAAATTATATATTATTTTGTTATATTAAACATCTTTGCTGCACTTCTTTGTGAAGGAGGGAATTCCCTGTGTGCCAAGGACTCCTACCTAGTAATGTCTAAACTCACTCTGATTTGGCTGTGTTAGAAGCCATCTTAAAATAATGTTTTTCATGCGTTCTAAAAAGAGACTTATTTAGCTGCTAATTTCTTCAGAATAAATTGTTAGCACTAAGCAAGACCTCCTTTTGTAGTCTCGGGCTACACTGAGAAATGAAGGCTCCTCTGGGAGAAAGGGATCATCATCTTCCTGCAGGGAACCTGAGGGAAGAGAAGAAAAGGAAAGGAAGGCAGGGAAGAGGCTGAATGACTACGCCATAGGTAAAATTAAGATCTGGGAGATAGAACTGGAAGGGGAGGGAGACAAAATGAGCCTGATGAGCAGGTGGAAAGGAAACTGAGGGCAAAGGGGCCAGGATGTAAAATTAAGGGACAAGGCAGTGACTGGCTGGGCTGAACAATGCAAGGACCAGGGAAAACCATTTAATATGAACATAACTAAAGCTATCACACACATGCAGCCAAATTATCAGGTCCCAAGGTGAAACTTGTTCCTCCCTGTTGCTATAGGCAGATGGAAGGAAGTGAGGCTGTCTCATGACAATTGCCCCTCCTCTGTCTGTACCAGAGATACTGAGAGGGGCTGTGGCTGCAGGAGGGAAGGTCACACACCAGGACAGCTGAAGGTGACAGAAGCCCAAAGCCCACTGGTGGCACAGATGGAAATCAAATATAACCAGTGCTCCACACTTCAGCCACTGCTGCTAAGCAGACAGACACAAACCCACAGTTTTATCAGGAATAATTCTCAAACTGAAAAGTTTCCTCCACAACAAATATGTTTACCTGTACCTGAGAGGAAAAAGATTATGGCCAAAACAAACACCAGAATTTGGGCTTAACATATTGTTGTTTGATCCAAATTAATTCTAATCCAGTAAACTATCTGGGCACTAATAAAATAATTATTTCCAATGATTAGAGAGCAGCAGGAGTTACAATCAGTTCATGCCTCACCTCACCAATTAAAGCATGAGGGGACAGGCAAATTACTTTCTTAGGCTTTGATTCAACACAGTATTTCAGCAGAAGTTTCAGCCTTAATTTACTTTCATTGTGCTGAAATACTTTGCTGAAATGAAGCCTCAA
The DNA here is from genome assembly GCA_013397295.1 of Polioptila caerulea. Lineage (NCBI taxonomy): Eukaryota > Metazoa > Chordata > Aves > Passeriformes > Certhiidae > Polioptila > Polioptila caerulea. The sequence continues at coordinate 235,088 of VYXF01007843.1, read as the reverse complement.
AGACCTTTATTTTCCCACTTCTGTTTTAATCAGACCAGCCCTTAAGACATGATAACACTTTGTGAACCACAAGTTCCTTGACTGCTATGGGAGAGGCTGCTGCAAAGGCAGCCTCTCCTCAGCAAGGCATGTTGAAGCTTTGGAAATTTGAATAAAAATTTTTTACTTTTCTAGAAGCCCTTCAGGGGCTGGGAAAACTACAGAGATTCCTTTGAGCTTTTCTAAAGTGGTTTAGAACTAGAGACTGTAATTTTTCAAGCTAATAAATATTGTAGTTTCATGTTAATGTATTATTAATACGTTTTTTAATTTTAAGAATTTAATTTATTTTTAAAGTCAAATAATTAGATTTTAACATCCTGGATTGAGAATTCCCTGTGGCAGAATCCTTCTGTAAAGGCTCCAACTCTATGTAGGGGTACACAGGGAGGAGGACTCCCCTGCTGCTGCCAAGCACTTCTCCTCACCTGACCTTCAAGTGAATGTGTGAAAATCTGGGTGTCTGCAGGAAGTTTAGGATGGAGTGGTTGCATATGTGACCTGAAAGAGAGTCCTGAAATTTCTGAATTGCCTGTTAATAAATCTGATTTCCCTAGACTAATCAATAAGATGCTTAAAATCAAGATAGTGGGTTCATATTAAATGGAAAATTGCATGAGTTGCGGCTGTAAAAGCCAGAGTAATATTTTGCATTGTGATGTATTTTATACAGCACTTAATGAGAGGTGAACAAAGAGTCACCACCTGAGGTCCTTAGCAGCTGGCCTAAAGTATGCAGCTAATATTGTATCTCTGATCAGTACCTGATATCTTTCTTTTCAGGAAACACAGACAAATCTGTGCATATTTTAGGTTACTTTTTCTCTTGATGGCACAGAAGACCTGCCAATGGAAGGCTCTGCTCCTAGTGTTTGAATAAAATCAGGAATTCTCCAGTGTAAGTGTGATGATGGATGGGAACATGTACAACTCACGTGAGGATCATGTGAGCCAAGTCCATTTGGCCCATTTCAAATTCAGCAGCCAGTTCTGAACGTTTCCCAACTTAATCATCATACATGCTGCAAGAATTATTGCTACAGTCAACCTCTGGCACTGGGTAAAGAGCTCCCTAAAGCACAAAAACAGATCTCCCCTGTCTGTTATGGGCTGAAACATCTATCACCCAGACTCAACGTGTTACCAGCAGGGAGGCAACAACTCAGTGCAGAAGCAGGTGAAAATCCCTCACTCTGCACAGGAGCCTGACACGGAAGGACCTTGCTCAACCACCTGCTGGGGTGGGTGATTGCTTTGCCAGCCCGGCAGCATTGCCATTGCACCCCGAGCCCTCAGGCTCCAGGTCCACCCACTCCTGCTGAGCCAGACTCCTCCCACCTGGCGAGCAGCAGCCTGATGCAGAAGTGAGAACCAAACTTGGCTTTTGCCAGGGGTGAAGGGAAGAGTCCAACCACAGTGGCTCCCCTAATTTGAATGCTGACAATTTGCTGCAAGTGACCTTTCTGATATCTCGTGGAATGCAAACAAGTGATAACACTGGCAGGGAGAGGGGGGCACTGAGACCGGGGAGGAAATGCATATTTTCCACATCACATCAGTGCAATTATCAGTTATTGTCCTTTGCAAAATCTTTTAACTATGCTTACAGCTCAAAGAGTGAAGCTGTTTAACCTTCACACCAATCAAAAGGCAGTTTTGGTCCATGAAAAGGAGCTAAACCCAAGCTTTCTTTTACAAGTAACAAGTCACACTTCAGGTTTTATCTGGTGCTTTCTACAGGAAGCAGGAGAACAGCCACGCTTGTAAAACTCTCCTAAAGGAACCCCAGTATGTCCTCACCTGTCTGGCAAAAGCAGTGCTGGAGTTCCTTATTATTGGGGCACCAGTGACGCACTTAATTTTGGGACAGGTCCAATGACTACTGAAGGTGAGTTACGGAGAGCACAGGCAGCAATGCCTTTGTGCTATCAATGATTCCTAGTAGGAGGTTTTTTATGATGAACCAAAGGTTACAGCCCTGTTTCTGGAATTGTTTTCCCTGACTTTGACTCACAGAGCCATGGTTTACCTCACTGCAGCGTCAACGAGCACAGTTCATGGAGCAGACTTGCCCAACATTTTGCGTCATCATCTGTGTTCCTTTTCTGGTCCCTCTTTCTCATATTTGACAGAAAACTGAGTGGGTAACATCTTCATTGATAAACCCCTCTCTGGCCACATCCCCTTCAGCTTTAGTGTGCAACATCCTCCCCTGGTTTGTGCTGTTTTGCCCTATCAGCACGGATCCATCACTGACACTGACTGAACACGTTCCCACAGCTTAACAGATGGACACAATGAAAGATGATGTGCCCTCAGAGGTTCTTTTTTTAAACTCGATGGATTTTTCAGTCACATAAAGTAGTTCAGATTTTCAATGTTTGATAATTAAACAACTCATTAGGACATATCAAAGAAGAACTAAGTGCAGGTTCATTCTGACTATACCGGAGGCTTTCTTTTTTGATTTCATCCAAATTTTGCAAAAATCTCAAAAAATTACATAATTTGCCAGATTTTAGTTCAGTAAGAACTGCACTTTCAGAACCAGTCCCCTCCTTTTGGGAACACCCAAGTGACAGTGAGGGGTCCCACAGATAACCTGTGAAGCACAACCCTGGCTCATGCAAAGATCAAGGCTGCATCCCATGGAGCTGAGAGCTGCAGAGCAGAGAACACTGTTAGGAGAGCTCTCTCTCTCTCTCAGAGAGTAGCTTTGAAGTAATCAACTTAAAAGAAAGCAGAGAACAGTTGATTAAAGGGGAATGTGGTATTAACAAAGGAATTATTTTTTGCTCCTTGTGTAAGCGAGGCACATGAAAGCCCCTGGAGAAAGAGACATGCAAAGTGCCCTACAGAATGAGGACTTGCCTTTTCAAGAAAATGGGAGTTGGGGAAAAAAGTCATTGCTTTGGCACATCAGCTACCTGCCCAAGCTTTGTCAGGTGGTCACTAGAAAAAACAAACCCAATATTTCCAAGTGTGAAATTATCCTTTGTATCCAGAGTTATCCAATCCCTTTCCTGCAGGACAATTTGTCAGCATGAATCCAGAGCAAAAGTGGTCTCGGTGCAGATGTTCCAGAGCAGAGTTAACTCCTTGTTCTTTCCACACTGGGACCTTTGCTCCCTCCAGTCCTTGCTCACACTGGGGCTTTCAAATTCCCAGGCCATCACTCCACTGTCAATAGCAGGACAGCTGTAAGGCAGGATGAAGTGTTTTTCTAGGTAGTAACCAACGAGGAGAGGAACAATCTCTCCCAAATCTGTCTCATTTAAAAGCTGAAAAGAGGGAACCTAAATCCTCTTGCAAGGAGCAAAAAGTCAAGCTGGGAAGATGTTGCAATTTACTGCCATATTGTGGCAATAAGCAATCCAGAAGGGAATTACCAAGCAGCATGGTCGTCTTTGTGTCCCATTTCCTTTCATGGGGAAGGGAGAGAGAATTTTTTTGTACAAATTGAAAATGGAAAAATGATGTTTTCCCACTGTAGAGTGTTGGCCAAAGCCTGTAGTGACATAAATAAATACCACTGGAAAGTAGGGGAGGAGGGGAGGAAGAGAAGGAAAGTTATACAATCTCTACCCTTCCTGGGACATGGCATATTAAAAATGCCATTGGAGTTTACTGCACATTAAAAATGTCCCTATTGGTTTTTTTCCTCTGGGACTGTGGAATATTAAACAAGCCAGAGACTTCAAATGTTCATTTTGTTTCTTGGTCTGTCCCTTTTGCCTGACACACATTTTCCTACTGTCCATGTACAGCCGCTTTGTTGGCATCAGTCATCACACAATCTAAGTGCTAGAGAAAATAATCCAAGTAGTACAAAATGTAATTACCTCTTGAGAAGAGGGAGTAAAGTACAAAATTTCTCTCAAGAATCTCGGGAGACAGCTCTGCTAGGCCCCCTCAACAGGGGCTGGTCTGGCTCTCCCCGGAGGAAACAGAAACTCTCTGGTTATGTACATGAGAAATTGATGTTTTTGCTGTAAAATAAATTCTGTCTACTGGGCATGATTGCACATTGGATAATTATACAAGGGCTCATTCCTTCCACTGCAGAAATTAGTGAAAGAAATTCTCTAGCTTATCTTCAGCACATCAGACCAGACAAGCACAATAATCCTGACAGATTATGATAGCACTTCCAAGTCCTTTGGATAAAAATACAGCAGAAGAAATGTCAGCCATCCATACTTCTCCTGGGTTTAGACAGAAGATCTGTGAGCTATTACACATTCCACAGGTGCAGTAGGTCACATCACCAAACAGCTTCTTTCATGCACAGTTGATAATTAAAAAACTACCAAGACCCTGTAGCCTGTGCTCAGAAATGGCACAGACCAGTCAGAGACTGGCAGCAGTAAATCCTCCCTCACAGGCTGGTTTCTGGCATGTATTTGTTGTCAAATTTCTCTCCCCCTTCTTTTTCTGGAGGTTTTCGTGATGGGAAAATAAAGCAAGTCTTTATTGCTGGCCAAAGCTCACGTCTGTTTACCAAGCACACTTCTCTCTGTGCTGATACACGTTTTTACCTTTTCAGCTGCAGGTTGGCAGACTTTACAAGTGTTACAAGATGACAGCTACTGGAAAGGAGGATTCCCAGGCAGCTGGTGAAGCTGTTCAGACCTGTCACAGCCATGATTCATTCGTAAAAATTAAATCCTACTTTTGTTAATAAAAAAGGAATACTAAGGAAATACAGAATGAGCTTGCACTTTAGTAATCTGCCCTAGAGTTTAGCTACTCTTGCTTTTCTACTTGACCTTGCTACTAGACTGAGGAGCAATGATTTACTACCAAAACATTGCCACTTATCTCTTATTTAAATGTGCATATTTTAACTTGTGCTACAAGATCATGCTATCATTTTGGCTGCTAGGTTAAAGGATGTTTTTAGGTAGGCACTGCGAAATAGGACCCAGGCTAACTCTCAGCTCTTGCTGCTGGTTTCTAGCGTGGCCCTAAAACAACAGATTCAAACATGAGGAGAAGCATCAGCACTCCCTGAACATCCTGGGCATAGCACAGATAGCCCTGAGCTGTGTCTGTGCGTGAGAATAGGGAAACACAAGCCTTTGCCCTGGAATACAAGGACACTGTGCTCCTCTTTTGCTCCTGAGTTAACAGAGCCATGCCTGCAGGATGAATTCCCCACTATTTACATATTTATGCTCTGTCCTGTGTTAGTCAGTGTTTCTGTCTCCAGCCTGTAACCTTTGGTCAGGTCTGGGATCTGCCTGGACTTTCTACAGTTGTGCTGGAAGACAGATTCCTCCTGCAGTTCAAAATACCATGGGGAGGAGTAGGGTCAGGGTTTTTCCCTGAGACCCATGCTCCTGTTTCGCTGAGAAGTAGCTGAAATATCTCATATAAAACCAAAATTCACAACAATGAAAAGTTGTTTCATCTTTAACAAGTGCAGGGGCTCTTTAGAAACATTTCACAGACCCAAAAGTTTTCAAAAGGCCACTGAGAGGAATATTGGAGGATTTGAATCCATAGCAAAAAACAAGCCTCATCCAAACGCTCCCCCTGACTGTGGCTGGCATTGGCCTGGACCCATATGTGAAATGTAAGCAAAATATCCTCAGAGTCCTTCCCAGTAGAGTGGATTACAGCAAGAGTGTTTTTTATTTATAAAAAACGGGGTTATAACAAAAGGGCATTGCTGTGTCCAGGGCCTTCCTTTCCCCTCTCCAGACATTCAGGGAAAAGACAAAGAGACTGTTCTCACACACATGAATACATCACCTCCTCAGCAAACACGTCCACAAATTTGTTTCCCTAGCATAAAACTAAAACAAGCAGAGCAATATTTTTCTTCCAATGTTTGCTTTCTATTTATTTTCTGTTGCTACCTTTGTGCCTGCAGCAAGGTCAATGTTCCTGAGCCGCAGGCCCCACTGATTTTGCATCTGCTGCCTTTCAAACTCCAGAGAATGGCACTAGAGCAGCTCCCCCCTTGAGCTGGCAGGCACAGGATTATTCCAGAGTTGGGGTGAACAGGCAGAATGTTGGGAACATAAACAGGGTTCCCAGTGGGACAGGGATTAGAGCTGGGAGGAGGCAGACCACATCAGCTGTACTTTCAGAAGATTTTTAAGGAATTGGAGCCTTAAATTACTTCTTTAAGAATTGTCATATTATTATTATTATTATTATTATTATTATTATTATTATTATTATTATTCCAAGTTTCCTTATCATTATTTTTGTTTCCCTGTTGTCTTCTTCACTGTTCACGGAAAGCAAAATTCTGAAAGGTCACTGGCAGATTCACATTCATTATTGAAGGTGAGCAAATAGCTTCAGGGATTTACTCACCCCATTTCATGCAGAAAAAAATATATACTCAACTTATTGGAGGGAAAAACACCCAAATCTAACTGCACATATCTAACCAGGGCATCCTCACAGTGCTGTCATTCAGAACTTTGCTGTTGTTTCCTCACTGCTTGGGAACATCACTCTCTGTGTTGACAATGTCTCCCTGCAAAGATCAAGGACTTAAATTTTTGGCACATTCTGGGCACTATGAGAACCATAAATAACTTATTGAATGAATCTCACTTCACTAGGCATGACTTTCCCAGACTTGTATAATGTGTGAAATCCTTTATTGCTGGGAAACCCGTGAAACAGGCAGCCACAAAAGTCCACTGCATCTTGTTTGAAGCCTAAACCTCAACATCATTTATGTCTAAGCTAGTTTTTGGGTATGTACAGAAATCAAACCCTTGTAAAATCATTTTAATTTCCTGCTCTCGTTCTTTGGGCACAGAGTAGACCTGTAAGGTATTTCACTCTCTTTTTTTTTTTCCACATTACTGGTAAACTCCAGTTTCAGCCAGGATGCCCATAAACAAAACTCATGTCAGACAAGGCAAAGGTTCCAAGAAGACTGTTACTAGCTCAAAGCCACAGTGTTTCATTTTAGACTTCATCCCTCTTTAAACCATGAAAATCTCAGTAAGTATTGAATTTAAATCCACTGTCACTTTCTCCAAGCCCTTGTCAAAGGACTCATTATTAGTTTCTGGTTTACAGTACCTCCTAGATCCCCATGCTGAGAGGGACCACACTGCATGAAGCAGGACTGCTGCACACACAGAGCAGGAAGTGGCCTCCACCCCAGAGTGTTTGGGATCCCAGACAGACCAGACAAAAGAACAGAAAGAGGTGCTATGTTTCCAGCATGTGACACACAGCAGGTCAGAGGGTTCAGAAGCATAGCTCAGGATCCACAAGTGTGCAATGCAGAATCTTATCTATCACATCAGATTTTATCATCCTCTTATCAAATAAAACCAAGCATATACCTACAATAAAGGGTACATGTGGATATAGCAAAGCATATGAACATAAGCCCTTTTTGCAGGAAAGGTTCTGTCCCTTCTTACAGGAGCAACCACAAAACCTCCCAAGCCTCCTGGATCCATCTGAATCCTCCCTTTCCTCCTGTGTTATGGCCCTTATCCCGTGGACCCCTCTCACACAGAAACAACAGCTCCCTGGAGAACAGTTTCTGCAGGACAGCACAGTGTAGGGATATGTGTTTACCAAAAGGGATCTTTATATTTCTGGTTCCTGTTGGTCCTGGTGCCCTATTTCTGTGTGCCGAAAGGGCGAGCAGCACGCTGCCAGTAAGCAGAACTCTTATCCCATGCTCCAAGGCCTGTAGGACTGGACAGCCACCAAGAGAAATGTAATTACACAGGCAAGCCTGAGCTGTATAAAACCCTGGGTGCCTGATGAAGTCCTGGGTTACCACAAGCCCTCAGTATCAGCAACACGACTGTTTTCCATGCCAAGCTACCTTGAGCCTGTCAAAGTAGGTTTAATTGTTGATTTTCTCTGCACAGTGCCCAGAGCATTATATGACATTGGCTAGGTCCACTGTCCAGAGAAATGCTCCAGGGAATGGCTGCTGTCTGTCTCATGGCTGAGGATCTTTCCCAAAGCAAGCCATTCCTGCAGGACTGTGCCTGTGGTCCACAGAACACTACAGAGGAGCAACTGGGAACTCCAGAGCAGAGCAGCAGTAGGCAGCAGCACAGCAGAGCCCTCACAACCATTTCTGTGAGTTTCCACTCAGATCACTGTGCCATTGGAAGGAATGCAGATCTGTGTCAATCTGAATTACAGTCAGACTTGTGGGTGCTGAAAGAATGGTAAAACAGAAAGAGGTGAGTAAACATGCTGTAGGAAACGTCAGAAGGAACACAGCAACAGTATTTCCAAAGCTACCTGCCCCAATATTCCTGGTGTGATTCATATATCTACTAAAGCACCGCAGAAACCCTGGACTAGTTACACAATTCTCATCATGAGTTTGTGTGAAATTAAGTCATCCCAAATGGTCATTCAAACCGAGGGTTACTGACAAGAGAAGGGATGAAATAAAATGTTCCTGTTGTTCTAGACACAAAAAAGACTGCTAAGGAAGTAACTTTATAACCTGAGAAGGGTCTGCAGCTTTAAGAAATTTTCCCCTAAAGGTTGTAAAGCTTTTACTATGCAAAGTATTTTTGCTATTATATACACTGGCGGCCACTAAGTGCAGCTATTGTTTCTGGCAGTCATTCAGAAGAGGTCGGGACTGATAAAGTGTTTAGCAGAGTTTGTTTGGGTAGATCCATCTGTGTTTTTAACCTCCCATACAGTCTCTGGTGTCCTTTAAAAAGATGCTGGATGTTCCTGAGTCTAATAAATGACAGGCTTTATTTTTATTTGCCATTTTTTATTATGTATCATGCCACAGAAAAGAATGTCTTCTTTACATTACCCACACTTTTCTGTATGGATTACACAGGCATCCAAAAAATAGGATGTTTCTTTGCTGTGGGGCAGGGGTGCAGCTTACACAAAGCTCCCATTTCCTTGGGAAAGGCCACGTGGAGTTGTGTTCTGTTGCTCTCACTCCTTACACCTTGGGCTGAGTTCATGCTTCAGGGGAACAAAGAGGGGATATTGCAATCAAAGGGCAGGGAAACAAAAGGTGTGTTGAAAGGTTCTAGCAAGGAGCCCAAGATGGAGCTTCCAAAAGGAAATGTTTTCAGGCCACGTGGGCACCAGGAAAAATATCCTAAAAAGTTGGGAAAGAACATGATAGCATTTTAACACTCCCACTGGATGGGTTTGGTAGGGCAGGAATCGAAACATAGCCCCAACATGAAGTCTCAGTACTGCACAGGGCAAATCAGGAGAGCTCTCAGCACCTCACTTTCCTGCCTGCCTGCACTGCATGAGCACAAGCTGAAGCATTTCAGTGACAACTTCTGGCACTCTTTATGAGTACTGTGTCCAAAACCTGAAAGAAACATTGCTGGCACCACATTGCATCAAAATGCTGCACAAACATTTGCTGACTGTGAAAAAGGCAAGACGTAGTATCACCATTTTACACATGGGAAAGCAAGACAGAACATCCATGGATGCAAAAAGACATTTAAATCCTCCAGTGAGAACATCCTCACCTCTGAAAACCCTTCTGAACATTTCCTAAAGCCTTTTGCATGCAGAGACAGCAGTGTCCTGCCCGTGTGCCTCGGGTGCCTGCTCTTACCTGAGCTTGTCTGCCACAAAGATGACGCGGCGCTCGAGCAGCAGGGAGGCGAAGATGCGGATGATCTGGCGCACGCTGAGGCACCGGAAGAGGCACTCGAAGTCCACGTGCTCCAGGCGGGAGTCCATGGGCCGGCGCAGCTCGAGGACCTGCACACACCCAGCGGAGAGCGCTCAGGGCCAGCGGTGCCCAGGGCCCGGCCCTGCAGCGCTGCCCCGGGACACGCAATGAACCCCAGCCCCTCGTGCACACCGAGGCTGCAGAAAAACGGTGTATTGCACAATTCCTGCCATGCCATGCTTCCCAGAACACAGCTGTGTGCACTGTCTGCTGTCATCTCCAAGGGAAGAATAATTCTCCCTTCCAAACATTCTGTAAGAGATGTTAAGCTTGGCTGAGTCAAGAGTATGACGTAAGTAACAATCAAACACTGGAGCTGGAAGCTTACGGGGTTGAAACAGCCATAAAGTCGAGGTAAATTGGGTTTTAAGCTTCGCCAACAATTCATATTAACATCTAGGTAGGAGCCTGGGACTCAACTAAAAAGGCCAGGAAGACTTTAAACCCAATTTACTTCGTTTCCACTCTTCTATGATGTGTAATTCACTAGATAATGTTTAAAACCTTTCTCTTTTCATATAAAGATACGTACATATATATATATACTTAACTGGGGAGTCAGGACAAGGTCTTAGATGGTGAGTTGTGACATCCCTTTACAGTCTAATTTTCATACTTCATCCATGACCTCAGGCCCTCTCCTTCCTTTTTTCAAAAGCCTTTTCCTTGATTCCTTTATTATATCTTCCTTTTACTCTGCAATTGACATGTTCAGATGTGGAACTTGAAGGCAGAGGACAGAAAAAAGAAGAGGGAAAAATAACATGAAGAAGAGAGCAACAGAAGGAGAAAAATATGAAGCACAAGACAGCAAATGATGGACTATTGAGGAATTTGAGGAAACAGAAGGGAAAGGGAAAAAGTTGGCCAACTTGAAGATGTGTTGCAATCTCTGAATACACATTAACAGGAACATGCATACATCTTCTTTCCATATGTCCAAAAATCACTATCACCTTATTGCTTTAGACTAGTTTTATGTTTTCATGCACATGACACCACATTCTCCAAGCAGTCTGGATCAGGTTCTAATTGGAGTAGCCCTTACGAAATTCCTCACAAATATTGTTTTAAGGATATGCTCAAGATCACAGGATACTAAACAAAATAAGTTCATATCAGTTTAGTTGTGATATTGTTGGTGATCAGTAGCACACAACTGTAAAAAGAAAGCCACTCTTAGAACGGTATGTATCAAATCAAATAGATTTGATTTTTTAAAGCCTGACATACAGGAACAGTATGCTGTATGGACGCCTATCACTCAGCTGCTGCCCCACACTGCAGTAAGAAACAAACTGTGGAGTGACTGTGCCAGGAGTGGCTCCTTGGAAATGCTGCCTAACTCCTCCTCACAATCAGCAAAGGTGCCCACACTTCCATTCCTTAGCACTGGGATTGCCAGCTCCAATCAAGTGTATGTGCCAAATCATGAGGGGCTGAATCTACTGCAAACCTGCCAACATGAAAATCTTGCTGCAGGGTAGGATGCAATGCAAGTTATGGCAGCTTTTACAAATACCAGGGATGTTTTCTGCTGCCTGGCAAAGCCTGCTGCCTTAGTCTGCTCATCACAAAGAAATACACTGTCTGCTTCCCAATTATTCATCATCTTTGTTTAGGCAAGAGGAGCCACAATGGAAGGACAAGATTCTGTTCCTAATTAAGCCAGTGCATTCCATTTAAATAACGAGTTTGTACTAGCACAACAGAGAGCAAAGCTCAGCCAGAAGAGAGTTGTTTGTTTGTTGGAATTATCTCAATATTTTTCTCTGGGAGAGTTCAGAAGCTTGAGCAGAGGATAGAGAAGTTGCAGATCCATGGCTCCCAGTTACATTCACACAAAAAAAGCATTGTTAAATCTTTTCCCTGTTATGCCAATCACCCTTTCACATGTTGCCTCTCCAGAAGAAGATGCAGGTGCCTTTGAAATGCCTTGCAAATCACTTATAAAAGGAGCCATTTACATTTCATACCATACATTACAGGCCACTCCATTGAAGTCAGTGGCATTACATTTAGAGAAAATATGACTCAATGCAAAACCAACAAAAGCACTGTAAAACTAACCCTAAGGACTGTAAAATAACCCTAAAGGGGAGTTTTTTTCTCTCTTTCTGCTTTCACTAACTGGGACAAATTCTATTCCTATCTTCAGTAATGTATCCCCTGTATATGCTTGCCCAGCTGAGTGGAGCTACTGTATTCTTACATAGAGGCATGCAGAGAAGAGAATTTGACACAATGAATGGCTGGCCAGCCCCAAGTTGCAAAAGCCTTTTAATCAATACTGCCATTTTCCAGTAAGGCACAGGTTGTCTAGGCTTCTGGCTACTTGAGTCAGGAATAAAAAGAAATGGCATCTATTATACGTGTGCACACATAAACACAGAATTATTGCTGGACGTGCTTTTCTTGGAGGGCCAGTTAAAAGGTATCTGTTACCAAAGAGAGCCATTTAAATGCTGCTGGTCACTCCTGCCATGGCCAGGACCAGCAGTAACAAGGCTGGAAATAAGAAGCTGAACTGCTCAGGTAGAGACAGCATGGGAAACTCACACTTGCCTGTTATCACTGTGAGAAAGCCCAGCAATGCTGCAGCCTCTGAACTGCGCTAGGCCAGTTTCAACAATTTCTGTTGGCTGCTTTTCTTACACACAACTTATTAATAAACATAAAATAATAAATGCATAACCATTAATTGGCTTATAATCATCAATGGGAACTAGCATTTGCATGTCCACAGTGGTGCAGCTCATGCTCTGCTCATTTTGAGGGTTTGCCACCCCACATCCCTGCGGGATCTGTTTGTCTCCTCCTGTTTTTCTTTTGCTGTTTTGATACTGGAGTGTTAAAGGGTAAGGCTTTGACTCTTAATGTTTGCAGTTGCTTTTTACCTCATTTCCAGCTCCAGGCAGGAAGGTTTTGACTTTGATTGTCTTTCCAGGTGCCGGAAAAGGAGATTCCATCAGACTTCTCATAAATGGATAAACCAGGGCAGCAGATATCCCTCTTCTCCTTTCAACCTCATCCAGGATCTGGTCCATTAGTAAGACATAAGTGAGAGAGAAACAGAACATGTCAGCATCACATAGACTTTTGAAGCATCCTTTGACCCATATGTGCTTAAACACATGGCAGATCTAAGTTTACATCTCCTCTGCCATGTATTTCTTCATTACCATCAATCCATGTTTTTTGGTTACAAAATGAAGCCTGTTTGCGAATGTAATTAACACAGAGGCAGGGAAGAATTAACAAATCTGAAAAAGAGGAAGAAGACTCAACATGACTAAAGGTGTCTATGTATTGTTGGGATTATGCCTGAACAACAGGGTGAACTGAAAGAGAGAAAGATGAAGACAAATCCCATGGTCACAGCCCAGGTCAGCATCACATCTCAATGGTACATCTTGAAATTTGTATCAAGGAAAAACTTTCTTCTGCACTGAGCATCTCTTCCATTTCAACTGAGAGGGCAGGAAAAAGCCAGAGTAGCAAAGAAAGCAATGCTGCCACTATGAGAGCTCCTGAAGGGGTCCCAGCAGTGGCTGTCAGGTCAGAGTCTGTGCTGAGCTGGAGACCACGAGCTGCCTCTGAAGCACACACAGCTCTCCACACTGGGGCCTGCATTAAGGTCATTTTCTCCTGATGAAACAGCAGGCAATCTAGTCTTGAAATAATCAGATAAAACTTCTTAAAGATAGAGGAGACTATTATTTTCTTTTCTCTTTGGTCAGACGGGCCAACATAAATTAGATCACAGCTAAGTTTTCCCACCTTAGACAGAGCATATAGATGACAAAGCTAAAGGAGAGAGAAAGCAAGGTTCAAAGCAGTTAGGGGTTTGACCTGCAATGGTGATTTTTTAACTACCACTCCAGAGCAAAAGGCCATACAAGAGTTAGCGGGCCTGAGCCAGGCATTTTCTCTTGTTTCTCTTGGAAATGATTTTCACTGAAGCAGAACATTAAAAGACACTTAAGCACAAGCTGGTGACCTGTAACGAGAGCTGGTGACACCAAATGCCAGCAGAGGCATTCACTGGTGCATAGTTTCCCCTTCCTCCCAGTGACATAATGAAGGCCTAACTAAAGCAAAGCTGCCCCTGTGTACATAACTTGCATTCCAGTCCTTGGCAGGGGCAGAAAACGATAAATGAGGACATGGATTTCACTCTTGATGTAATTTGCAGCACAGCCATCCTCAGCAAACAAAACCAGCTGCCCAAGTGGGGGGCAGCAATGAAGCAGGGCTGTGCCCCACATCCCTTGGTGCTCCTGCACGCTGCCAGCAGCACTCAGTTGTGTCCCTGCAGCCACAGGGTTGGTTATTTGTTGCTTTTTGTTGCTGGAGTTGGGGGTCATGTGTGCGTTATATGCCTGGCTCCAAGGACCTTCACAACACAAATAAAAGGAGCATTTAAACCAAATAAAAGTTGAACAGAGATCCCAAGAGATAAAATGGTCAGAAACATCTGTTGAAACCATGACCAAATGAACTGGCTGGAAGTTAAAATATCTGTGGTTCTCAAGTCTGTCTCAGCAATAGGTATCACGACAGTGAGTGAGCAGGAAAGGCTTTGTGGGAGATGAAATTTAATGCAAGTTATCAGAAATAGGATAATAAACAATTTAAAGAGGAATCTTTTTTGCTTTTGTGATAAATAATATCTAAGATAACCTTTCATTGTTCACAGTGTAAGGTAGAGACAGCTCTTCATTGTATTGAGGGCCAGTTGTCTGACCTTATACCTCAGCTGCAGTGATACTTGGTTATAAGGAAGAGACTTAATTTTTTTTTCCCTTCTCCCAAGTCTTCCTTTGAAAAACAGAGCACTATTGAGATTAGATAGAAACATAACAGCAAACAAAGAGCCTCAGGAGTTCTGTCCACACCACGAGTGTGGTGAGCTGGGGGATCCTCCCAGAACAATGCATTCCATTTCACTCACAGATATCTGGGGTTAGATACATATTATGTCTAAGAGACACTGTTATAAACCCTTGATTTCAGAGCTTTATGGAAGACGTCAGAAGCAAAATCACAATTAAGTCTTTGCAATCAAACTGTTGTTCTTAACACAAGGCTTGTGTTAAACCAAGTTTTATCTAGAAAAACTTGAAACCTGCTTTAAAGCTAATATTCTCTATGAATATTAGATCACATGAACAAAATAAATGCTATGATTTTTATTAACATCAATGATTTACATGCTCTTTTCAACTTTATTCCTATGAAAATTAACAAGTAAAATCTGTGAACGTTCTGAGAGATTTCCCATATCTGAAGTGCAAACCTCTGGCAAATTAAAACACAATCAATTAAAACTGAGCCAATTAAAAGAACATCTGTGCTTTACCCTAGACTCCTAGGGTGAAAAAAACAAAGTGTTACTAGTGTTAAGTGTATAGATTTCACATATCAAATAATCTTTTTTCTCAACCTCATCATTCCACAGGGTGTTGGAGTGAAAGTGGTACTGGCCCATCATCCAAACTATGGATGCCAAGAATTACAGCTCAGCACAGAACGGCTGTAGAAAACAATGGAAAAAACTTCAGCCAGCCAGATCATACAGACACCCAGATGTTTTCTGAATCAATTTCTGCCTCAGTCACAGAAGTAATAAGACATTCTTTGATGAACCAAATAATAGAGATGGAATATCCAAAACAGCAACTGTAAAATAGTTATCTCCCATCATTGGAAGGAATTCTTCCAGTCTGGTTCATCACTGCAGATGTGTCTCAGTAAACACCCAAATTAAAAAGCAATATTCAAAAACACCTCCTTACCTTGGAAAATAAGTCAAAGCACCCCAGGCGGCTGATGACACAGTAAACTTCAGGTAGGCGTGGGCCTTTTCCATTGGGCTGACAACAGCAAAGAGGAGATGGGAATTACATATTCATGTGGAGCCATGAGGAAATACACTTCTCTCTCTGACCACACAGTTGGCCATCATGTGACATCTCTCACTATCTGCTTTTCCAACAAATAGCTGCTCTTGGAAAAGTATCATATTTCTTCCATAAGGCAGGAAACCAAAAGGCACAGATAGAGCTTATCCTCTCTGGAAATCACAGCGTGTTGGAGCTGTATCCCAACACTGCTCCAGCGCACAGCCATAAAAGCACATGGAACCAGGGCTGTAACTCATGCCTCTGCTCTCTCTGTCCCCTGCTCCTGCTGCAGCACAAGGAGCGGGGGCACCCTGGGGCAAGAGGAAAACTGCAATGCTAAGGAGGCTTCAGGTCCCCACTGCCTCACTCCATGGTGTTCAAAGAGAGCTCAACCTACAGAAAACCAGCTCACAACCTAAACAAAGGCAGGCTGCATGAGTAAATCATTAACTTCCTCAGAGCAGCTCATGATAAACATGAAACTCACATAACTTAAACAGTGGCAAGTATGAATCAATGATACACATCCCTCTTAGAGAAACTGCAAAGACCCTTCTCTATAACCATCCTGTATGAGATTTGTCCTGGAGAAGCAAATGGTACTTCCTCAGCATACTGGATTCTGCTACCCTGCCTATTCCACTTATCTTTGTCTCTTCATTGGACTCTACTGGTACAGTACTGGTACTTCCCCGTGGAGTGTTTGAAATTCACATGCCACAGAGCTAACAATCAAGAGAAACTGAGGAGTACCTGTGCTTTTTAAACCTGAATATTGCACTCTAGACTTGGACAGTCAGCAGGTGCCTGCCTGTTATAATAAAGACCACAAAAAAAATACCAAAGCTAAGTGAATACAGATGAGTCTATTTCTGGATCCAAACCTGCTCACTACACGTCACATCTCTGAAAAAGCAGAGCCCTTTTTTGTCCATATTAGGTATAAAATCCTTTCTAAAGGCACTGAGTGATTATATCAAGCATGTGGGATTTTGGTTAAAATCATTGTGTCAAATCTGCAGGAATGCCGAAGCCATGCCAGGAGCCTTGGACAGCTCCCAGCCAAGAGCTGTCTCACTGAGTGCCAGTAAAAACATCACATTCCTGGGTCATCTATAAGACCAGAAACAATAACTGCTTAGCACTTACTCCAAGTTTCTCCTTTATGAAATATCATTGCTTTCAAATGTCTTAAAGGCTACATGTCTGTGGGAGCTGGGATTCTTCCCTCCCTGCTCTCACTGGGTAGGACATCCTTTTTTGTTATTTCAGAGGCCTTTTCTGCAAACAGCACAGATGCACACACATCAGCTGTAAGAGCAGCAAGCAAAAGCCTTGAGCAGAGCCATTCTGAGCAGCCAAACTTCTGAAATTTGTAGCACTGACCACCCTTCACACAATCTCCCCTCTCAGCCGTCAGTTTACACCTCACTTCAGATTGATCTAAAACACCCAGTGCGCTTTACTTTGCTTCTTTCCCAGGAAAGAACATCCAATGGGACGTGACACTCCTGCCTGGACTCCTCCTCTGTCACGAGGGGAGACTCAGGCCCTGGGTCTGTCCACTGGTACCAGTGCAACCTCCTCACTTCCCAAAAGCTGCAGGCTGTGCTCTACAAGGTAGCTCCAGAGTCTTGGAGTCATGTCCTCCATCACTCCTTCACACAAAGAACAGGTCCAGATCAGGAAAGCAAAATGCTAAAGCAGCCCAGCTGAGAGGCACCTGAGTGACTCTGCCTTGGTGCACTGCACCGCTCCTAAAAGAAGAGAGATGGAGAGGATGATGTTTGGGGTTTGATTTGCTTTCAGTTTGTTTTCGTGGAGCCCAGGATATTTTCAGCCTTAGTCCAGTATCATGAAATGAAAATGCTAATAACTTTTGATAATAACAAGACAGTTTCCCAAAATGATGAACATAACTGACAAGAACTTGGCTGAGATGGAGAAGCCGAGCTCTGCATCTGGGCTGGTCCACACATGGCTCAGGACAATCTTTTTTACAGTGAGTTTAATCTGAATATTACTGACTAAAGCCCACTCCACAATCTTTGGCAGGAGAAACAAGAGGCTTTTGCTCAAATAACTAAGCCTGTCATTTTTCTCTTTCCAATCCCACCTCCCTGTCCACGTGCTTGGATTCTATGGAGCCTTCAGAGATCCTCTCCCAGTCTGCCATAGCACTGAGCTGTGTGAGGGAAGTGGCCTTTGCAAAGCACATGCACTAGCCAGCATATCCAGAAACAGAGATACTCCTTAGTGCTGCCAGGAATCAGAACAATTCAAACACTGGGAGGCTAAACTGAATAGTCAGTCACAAGCCAGTTTCTACGGAGGCTCTTGATTCCTTGTTAGGGCCAATCCAATTCTGACCATGAGAAAACTGTGGGCGTTGTAAATCCAAAAGGACTTCTTAAAGATTTCTTGTTCTGTGAAACATGAACTTTGGGTGCCAGAGCACTCAGTGTACATAGAGCTGTCAAACTATCTGGGCAAGGGCGGGATGGAAGGGAGCAAGGAGATAAAAGGGTTTCCCAATGAGCTTTTTGCAGCTCCATAAACAGTCTGCATCCCACAAAAGTTGCTTTCACACTGTAATGAATGCCCGTGTCCTGCCCCCAGCAAATGCAGGATGTCAGGTTAGTCCCACCTAACAACTGCTTTCCATGTTTTCAGGCACACACTTCACATTCAGGCATCTGCTTCTCCATGGACTCCTGGGGCTGGCTTGTCTTAACCTAGAAAAGTGGTGGAGGATCAAATCTTATGTGAGAGGGAAGAGAGGCATAGGATGAAACAGCCTCTGCAAGGGTGCCCAAATCATCTCTGCTGCTGACACGTGCACTCACTAGAAAAGCTGTTGCAGGATTGCCTTGGAGGTATCAAGATGTAACTGGAAAATTTCATGCTATCTATGGAAATGCAATTGTCTGCTGTGGGACAAGGTTACATTCCATTCTAATCCTGCTCCAAAATGAAACAAAACAATATAAATACATTTAAAGGGGATACTGTACAGAATTTGTAGAACAAACAAAACATAATTGTCACTGTATCCCTTGAGGTAGTTTTGGCACACAGACCCCAATAAAGGTCTGGAAGAATCTGAGATCTGAAGGAAAAAAAAGTGGAACAGTTTGTTCATATCACAACACGCCAAAGGAGAGCAAGGCTGACAAAACACAATTGTTTCCTAAAAGCAGGAATCTGCACACCAGACCCTGCAGAAGAGCAGCCAGCCATCCTCACAGGATCAGGCTGCCTGGCCCAGCCAGCCATGGAGCTTTTGCCAACGAGGCTGCCAAAAGCACCAGAAGGTGTGAGACACCTCTTGCTGGGTATTACAAGAGCATCCCTTACCAGGACAGCTGGGGAACATTTTCTAAGGAATTAGCCTCACAGCAGTTGGCTTGGCTTAAAGTGGAGCAGTTTATAAGAATTTTAGGGGGGTTTCATGGTTCTGTGTTACAATGTGGCCTCACCTTTCTCTTACATAATGTCTGCTAAAAACTACATGTAGTTCCCAAGTTATGGTTATTGCATTTGACAGAATCTGCAGGTCAGGAATGGGACTGATTGAAGGAGATGCCATGCCTTCTTGGACATCAGAGCCATCCTGGCATAAGTTTCCAAAACCTGCTCAGGAAATTGGACCCTCAAACACAAAAATCTGCTGCTGGAATATAAAGAATGCCTGCAGGATTTACCTGCTCCTTGCTGCCAGTACAAAATCTGTGTTTTCTCTAAAGAGCTACATCACACTGAGGCACACACCAGTGAGGCTGTCCCACCATGCACTCACCTTTGCAGGGGACATGAAATTGTTACACAATTGTTGTGAGCATAGCCAAACCCTATGGAAAAGGCACTTCAGGTACCACCCAGATGCCACATTCCTCCCAGCAGGACAGAAGGAGGTTGCAGCACCCAAATAAAATAAGATCTCTGCTACTTTTGCCTTCTCCACTGGTAGAGGAAAGGCTGAGATGTTTTGCTGCAGCTTCCAAAACCCTTTCTCAGCCTCAGTTTTGCTCTCAGAAGGGCACAGCTGGTGAAGTGCACTGGCATCACTCCTTCCTCTCCTTGGCTGAGCAGGCTGTACCAGTGGGATGAGACTTGTCAGCTTCTCCGTGCCAGGGTTTGGAACACAGATTAAGCAACCTGAGCTAAGTGATCACCCAAGATGGCAGCAGCAGATCTGCTTTATAACTGGCTTTATAATTATTAGATTTAGCAAAACACTACTTATTTTCCCTTTTTCTTTTTGCTATTTGATTGATTTTTGTCTTATCCAGTGGAGGATAAAAATCTCCAATACTGTCTCAAAACACCATTTATATAAAAGTCACCATTTATATAAAAGTGTGCACTATTGATTTAATTCTGTCCCTGGTATTTCCTAATATACTCAGCCATCTTTTGCACCAGCTGAAAGTCAGTGTTCTATTTTTATGTTGTCCTTAATGTAGGGTGAATTTCACTGAGTTTTAAATGAGTAAAAAAAGCCTATGTTAATGTTTCATTGAAAATCTGATTCAACATTCCTGTGTATAAATCTCTTTTATTGTCACTGGTTATTTCAGTCTCAGCGTGGCCCAGGACCAACCATTTGGCATTTCACAAAGGCAAGCTCTGTGCATGATTACAAAGTTACTGATATTCTCAGAAAGACAAAAGTCTTAAACCACCTTTACCTGGTAGAGTGAAAACATTCCATAATTTAATTCTAACCAATATTTTCTGAGGTTTTATTATTTTTTATCCCAAATAGACCTTATTATCCTTTTAAATGACAACTCATTAAAAACAAAATTGAATTGTACTGCTGCCCTACATCTTGTTATGCTTACTTACACCAGCAAGGATGAATTCTAGGTGCTTTCCTCGTTCATCCCTGAGTCACCCCCAGATTTACTGCAGCACAAGCCTTCAGTGACATTTCCTGCCCACTGTGACACACTGTTTTATACAGAGTGAGTCCCTGTGATGCTACCTATGGCAAACACTGCCCTCAGAACTGATAAACAAGTTTTCTGTTATGTTAGCTTAAAGAAACTTCTGACAAATAGAGGAACCACACACAGCCATCCCTCCCAGACAGAGCATCTGCTGTCTGCACGCAGAGGGCTCTGCCACGGACAGAGAGCAGGGGAGCAGCAGGGCCAGCACAGGCAGCAGTGCAGGACTGAGGGTGCTGTGCCAGCAACAGGGGGGTGCTCTGCTGGAAGCTACTGAAGGCAGGAGCTCCCTGCCTGAAAAGGTGGGAAATCACACCAGAAAGGGAAGGGAGGGCAAGTGCCAGTGTGCCTGACTCTTAGAGAAGGGGGACCTATTTACAAACTGCTGCAGACATTCATTTGGCACATAGAGTCAGCCAAGGACTCTTGCAGCATCCAATATCCATATAAGCTCCCCAGCCCAGTGTGGGCAAGTCAGGAGAACATGACAGGAGCCCAGTCACTCCCAGACAGCTCCAAACCTATCCAGGAGGTGCAAGGCCAGTGCAGGGACAATCAACTGCTTTCTGCTTTGCTGCTATCCCGTCAGGTGTGCAGGATGGACAGGTGTGCAGGGACAAATCCCTGCTTGCATTGTGCTCCACCTCCCTTAGCACACTCTGCAAACCTCTGTGCAGACTCTTCCCCCTCAATACACACACACTGCTGTGCTCTCGGTTTATCAAGTGTCCAGGGATTTCCCAGGTGATGAGACAACTCTGTTTGTAGGCTCCCCACCTCACCTGTTGGCCACCCCTGGTCATGAGGACTGAAAATTGTGTGGGAAACCAGATTTCCCACTGCTGGCACCAGCCTGTTGCACGGCTCTGAGCTGCAGACTGATGAGACAATGCTGGCAGAGCCCTTTGAGATGTAAGCAGCTGCCCAAGAGATAAACACTACTCACAAATGTTTAGAAATACCAGCTTTGCTTTTGTTTTGCTTTTTGCTTTTTTCCAGTGTTGTAGTATTTCTGATTGTGCTTGAAAGTGCGTAACATAAAGAATTTATGAAGTGCTCACTCAAGAAACTTTCCACCCTCTCAGAAATTCACTACAAACCTTGGGATCTATCTGATTGACATGGCCATTACAAATTCTTATTTTAGCTTGATCTCCGTGCATTTCCAAATTTCAGAGTGAGAAAACCCTGCTTCCTTTACAAGCCATGAGAGACACTCTCAGTTCAGACTGTAGTTTTGAGATCCTTTTTGAGAGAATTCTGCCCTTTGAAGTGAGGGTGCTGTACTTACCAAAAGCCTCCTGCAGTACCCGAACCGCCGGCTCCCATCCTCCCCCGTCAGCATGAAAGAGAAGGTCTCACTAGGAGAAAGGGAACAGCCCACAGCTTAATCAGAACTGCAGCTGGCTAAAGGGAGATCACTTCAGAAGGGACACTCATCAAGGGAGAGATGCTACCCACTGGAAGGTCTGCATCTCAGGACATACTCTGTGGAAAAATTCTGCCAGCAGTATGGTTAAGGACAACCCCGCTGCATTGTCAGAGGAGATGGGTGCTGAGTGTCAGTGACTGCAGAAGGAACGTGAGAATCAGATTCTGAGGGCAGTATTCCAGTGCTTCTTTACCTTTAGTTCACTCCTGTCTTTGGACTGAGCTTTGTTCTTAGAGGGAGAATCTTAGATATTCTCTGAGAGTAGAGAAACCATTTTCTGATCCAGAAACAACACAGGTTTCCAAAATCCAACTCATTTTATGTCTCTGTCTAGGATAAATACCGTTTGTGACAGAGCAGTAAAACAGCAGTTTAAGGCTGTAATTACAGCACAGGTAAAGGGATGGGTCTGTGAATTTGTGCCTGGGCTGGGAAACATTCCTGACTGCTTTGCAAGTTTTAAATGGCATCATATAAAACACCTCCTTGTGCTGAAATGCCAGGGTTTGTCTAATTACAATTGGGAGACCTTATTGTGGCCTTTCAATATAACAAAGGGCTTCTAAGAAAGATGGGAATGGACTTTTTAATAGGGTCTGTAGCAATAGGACAAGGGGTAATGGTTTTAAACTAAAACTGGGTAGATTCACACTAGATAAAAGGGAGAAATGTTTTACAATGAGGGTGGTAAAACACTGGGACAGGCTGTCCAGAGAGGTGGTGAACGCCCCATTCCTGGAAGCTTTCAAGGTCAAGCTAGACTGGGCTCTGATCAATCTGATTGAGTTGAAGATGTCCCTGCTCATGGCAGAAAGGTTGGACTAAATGACATTTAAAGGTCCCTTCCAACCCAAATCATTCCATGATTCCAAGCCTTTCTGCCTACCCTGTTATCTACACCTTTGGATCAACCAGTTCTCACATATCAACGCAGGGGGAAAAAAATTATACATTTTTTGAGGTAACTATGAATGAAAAAGAAAATGCAAGCCTGGCTCTCCTTTTCCTTCTCCTGCAGTCATTTATCTCCAGTGGAAGGAAGAGAGGGCTCCTCTGCTGGGACAGAGCACAGCTCCAATAAAGTTCTCAGACAGCAACATTTTGGGCCAAATGAAGGGCTAACCTGCAATGTGAGACAAGCACTCTGAGGTGAATGACAAGGGCAGGGGGTGCGCAGGGCCCCATCCTATTAAGATTTATTTTAAATACTTCTATTTATTCTTTTGAGTTTAGCATTCAGAGGAACCTTCAAGCCTCTTCCCCTCAGCTACACAGGCCTGTGAGGCAGGCAGAATAGGGAAGAAAAAGAGCACAGAGCTTCAAAAGAAATAAAAATTAAATACAGCTGCTTGATCACAGAGTGGCCAAGACTCAAACTGCTGCTTCCTTAATTGGGCATTGACGAGGCTGAGGCTGTTCCAGTGCACTCCAGCATCATTGCAGCATCACTCCATCGTGCAGAGGAGCTCTGGAGCACTCACCTGTTGTACTCAGAGACGGGCAGCCAGTCCTTGGCATCAGGGAAGCAGAACTGCGGGATAGCCTTGAGGCGCTCCTCCGCTTCCCGCATCTGCTTGGTTGGTCTCTCCAGCTGCCGGGAGAAAAGCGAGGTTCAGTCAGGCCCTGGAGTGTCCCTTCCCAGGGGCAGGGTCACTGAGCAGCTCTGAGAGCCAGGGCCCTTCACATCATCCTGTGTTTGTGCTTGGTAAACTGAGGCATGACTCCAGGACAGGCTTACAGGTGCTTGTACAAAAGAAATAATCACTGCTGGGGTTTTACATTTTTTTAATTGTTTGAAACTCCCTTGCTGTACGATGGCCACTTAAAACACAGCCCTAACTCAAATACCTTTCTGCTGCAAGAGCACAAGAGAAATGCCAGAGATCAGCAGAAGTCTTTCCATTGACTTCAGCGAGTTTTGGAACAAATCCTAATATAGCCAAAATGAGTTAAAAGCGAAATATTTAGAAACTGAATTTAAACACAGTCTTTAAAGCAACTGCCATCAGGACAAATTCTCCAGCTCTGGAAAAGATAAATTTGAAAATAAGGAAAGCTTTCAGTTACCTTCTCTACACCCTTTGCTTCGTAACAGATTGCTTTGGAACAATTCTGAAAGCTCCATTTAAGAGCTGGATTTCTATTCATTTTTCCATTTATTCACCTTACTGATCTTAGAATGAGCTGAACATAGGAATTTTTCTTTTACCTTGGGAAACTGGTATGTCACTTCTGGGACGTAAGTGTTTTTAGAGGGCTTCTTTTTCAGGGACACTACCACAAAATACTCAAATAACTCCCGCTCCTGCCACTCAATCAGCTCCAGTTCCAGGGTTCGATAACTTGGAGCCCTCTTCAGCATTGACTGGATGTGTACAAGGCGCTGGGTATGAGCTGGCATTTAAAAAGAAAAGGGAATTAAAAAAAGACAGATCATTACCTGAGTCTCTAATGCTTGTGTAAGCCACAGCCATTCACAAAAGACTTTCAATTTGCCAGAGTATTATTCCAAGCATGTTCTCCTTTCAAAAGCAAACCTAGTTAGCAAACCTTCTGTAGTCTCCCTCACTAATTGCACCCATAAATCAAAACTCTCTCCAAGTACTGAAGTTATGCAACAGTCACTGAAATAATTTGCAGTTCATAACTGCTACCATGCCAAAGGTCTGGCTTTTTTTCACATATAAGACTGGATTATTAAGCCTTTACGTGGTTGTGCAAACCCAGTGGGGTCTCCAGGGTGACACATCTGAGGCCTGGCTTACCCCAGTGAAAAACAGTTCTGTGCCCTGTCCCTACACAGCACAGCTTTTTGCTACAAACCACGTAAGGCAAGCCATGGAATAATCTCCAGGGAAGCGGGACAGGGAGGAAAGGAAAGATGTGCCAATTGCCTGCTGTGGGATGCTTTTCTAGTGCTAATTCAGCTGGGGGATGATCTTGGATTCATGGTCACTCAAGAAGGAAAAGATGTGCCTCGATCCAGTGGCTTGTTGCTTGATACCTATGGAGGACTGGTCATTAACACTGCTACCATTTCTGGTACACCAAAAAAAGCCCCAAACCAGCTCAGTAAAAGCAGCTCCCTGCCTGCTCTTCCCCAGCTCCTCACACAAGGATCCCTGGGCAATGGCAAAGGAACTGTTAGCAGCACACCTCAAACCCTTCAGGCTCTACTCATTGCCACTGCTCACTGCTTCCAGAGGCTGCCTGGCCCTTGTGACAGGGAAATGAGATGTCAAAGCCCCTGATGACCAGCCCTCATACATCTGGTTCAAGAGAAAAATTAAAAGGTATTTTGCTAAAGCACTTGGGTCTCGATGACACTGCACAGCTAAGGAAGTGAATCCCCAGAAACAACCTGCCTGCTCCTGCCTTGAGGCAGCCCCACACTGCAGGCCACTGCTTCCCCTTTGCTGGAGGGCAAAGCAGAGAGCCCACCCACCATGTGGGCACCCAGGGAGTCCTGTCATGCAACACATGACAAGGGGGTCCTGAGCTCAGGATGCCCT
Organism: Polioptila caerulea; assembly: GCA_013397295.1. Lineage (NCBI taxonomy): Eukaryota > Metazoa > Chordata > Aves > Passeriformes > Certhiidae > Polioptila > Polioptila caerulea. Next base: position 209,553 of record VYXF01007843.1, on the reverse strand, counting down.
GAGAGCATCAATGTAACCACAAAGTCACTCAGGAGCAGCTGGTTAGAGGGACATCAGAGTGAAGATCCTCTGTTGCACAGCAGTGGGGGAAAAGCCTCCCAGTTTCCAGTGAGATCAGAATATCCAGTGAGATCAGAATATCCTCCCACTAACAAGAGGGGCCAGGCCCTGTCTATCTTCTTTCATGGCCTATGAGAGCAAGCAACCTCTCTGTTTTCTGACAAAAAGAGAAACAGAACTGCAAGTGCTTTTGGGTTGGCACAGGGGACCAAGGAGCAAGGAGTCATTTTCCACACATCACTGAACAATGTTGCATACAGCCTGTTTTGGATGGTCTTACCACCACCTATCTGGCACAAATCTGTTTCCCTAAGATTATGTTTTCCAGAAAGTTTTGCTGCATGTACAGTAAGCAGGTGTCATGTGCAGTAGATTAACATGGATGATTGCCCTGTATCTTATAACAGCTCCACACCCTTGTCTTTTTTACTCCTCACCTACTAGCAACAAATCTGTCTTCAACTTTTTTATAGGCCTCTTTCTGTATCAGGACTTAGGAAAAGGAGAGACTAATTTACTGGCCTGGCTCAGGCAGAGTTTGTGCAGGTGCTGATAAAGGAATTTCTACAATTTGGAGACTGCAGACTTACAAGAGTCTAAGAACCACAAGGCTGGATCAGACCCAGATCCTTGCCTCTAACAGCAGCAAGCAGTAAACACTGAAAGCAGCATATGAATAAGAAAGGAGCATCTTCATCCAATCTCATCCCTCTAAGCCTGCACCCAGAACTCAGTCTGGAATAGATCAGTATCTCTGAAGTGGCTGACAAAGCCAATCTATCAAAGGTCCTGTTCACCATTAAATGACACAGTTGCCAAATCCTTGTTAGACCTTCACAGCCCAGTTTGTCTTTGCTTTCCACGTTCATGCTCCTGTGTTGGAACTTTGGGAGCTCTGCAGAAATGGAGTTAGGAAACCCAGAGAATACAGGCCATGGACAGGAACAATGTGCAGCAGCAGCAGCAGAACATTCATTGATAAGGTCTGCTGGCCCTTGTAAGTCACTGAAGTCACTGAAGGCTGATGCCTTACCTTTAAACCTGTCATCTGAGTCACTCTCACTCTCGCTGTTCTCATCTGCAGAGGACAGAGAGGCATCAGTTAATGCAAAACCAGAGCAAACAAACTCAGTTCACTGTGCTGCAACTGGGAAAATTCCTCTCTCACATCTCTGAGCCTTGTGATACACACATGCACTTCTCCTCAGACTTCAAATATCCTGAAACAAACAGCTTGAATGACTCCTTAGATTGTGTTTTCCTTGGATTCAGTTTCAATATTGCTTGAGAGTAAGAACTTCATTTTGATGAAAGGGCAAAATTCATTCTCCATTACAGCAACTGTTTGCACTAAATCCTCTGTTGATGCTGAGCTGCGTAAGTGTCATTTGGAAAATGGGTCTTAACCCTTTCACTTCTTGTTTTCCTGTTTTAATTTTTTTTTTTTTTTTTTAATTATGCAGCACTTGAGAAGTCAAAGTAAGCCTTATGAGCTTTGTCTGCCTTGGCAACATTCCCAATTACCAGAACTCACCAAACTGAGTTAGAGTTAACAGGCAAAAGTAACCTTATGACAAGGTGTGTTACTGAGAGAGGTGCTTGTATTAACGTCCTACTGTACTCTTACTGCAAACAGGGCCTGAATTTCCTTTTTGGCCCCTGTTCTTCCAGAAGCAGTCTGAAGCACAGGGTCAGTCACACACTGTGAGTGCCAGGAAAAAGCATGCAAGAACTCCAGGGTCAAAACTGAGAATTTTGGACAAAACTTACAGTAAATGTGGACTAAAGAAGAAGCTGGGTAAGTCTAGCTGAGCATGGGATTAATAGGATACACAATACTTAGAATCTCATTTATTTTTAGCTCATCTCCATTTTTTCCCCTTACAGAGAGAAAATTATCATTGTTCACAGAAAAAAAGTTCTAATCTAAGTGGAGTCCAGAGTAGATGTGGAGGAAAGAAGGAAATTGATTAATCTTGTGGCATCCAAATGGATTCACTGAACCATCACACTTGTACCATACCTCGTAGGGATGCTGTCTCGATATTGGACATAGAAAGTTTCTTCAGTCGTTTTTTCCCTCTTTTTGCACTGTAGATGGAATTGATTCTTTGGACAAGCTGCAAAATAAGAAAATGAAAAATCAGCAAGACTAAACATTTTTTTTCCAGGAGACTTTTAATTAATGTATTCAAACAAAACACGGACAGTAGGACCAGCTAATACAGATAATAACTGTCTGCCCCAAAAAATATCTGAGATGATGGGAAACATTAGTGAGATGACTTGTGTTTATTGTCTTCAGCAAGAGGCTGGGATTAGTAAGAATTCAACATTAAACAGGATATTATAACTTCAGGATAGTCACAAATATGTAGCAATTAATCTTTGTGATGTTTTATAAGTCAGGAATAGTATATTTCATTCCATAGCAGATTTCTTCATAGAACTATAATACAATTTGCAAAAGCTATTTCACCTCGGCTTCCAGAGAGAAATAAACTGAGTGAAAGGATGCAATTTGCCACAGACACAGCAGAAGGGCAGTAACACTCTTTTTAGGTTTTCCCTCTAATAACTAATACTATCTCAATTGAAAAAAATATATTCTTCAAGAATATGTGATCCTGAAAGGTAATGTAGTAAGAAAATAAAAATTATCACAAGATTTGCAATAAAATTTTGAACATTCATATGCTGAAATCATAATTCCACATAAGGAGAATATCTGTCCCTTCAATTAAAAAAAAAATGGGTGCAAAATTAACATGCAAACTTTCCAAATTTTACTCAAAATCATGTGGTAAGTTACTCTGTAAGTAACCCCATGATTTCCTCCAGAGATGTGTGCCCATTTGTGAAGTATAACAATACATTCCAAGAAAAAGTACAGTAAATATTAAGGATGCAGGCTTAATTTCCTCCTTAAACAGAATTTCCAACTAATTCACAGAAACATAAAAAATCTCCCTCTACCCACAGTATTTATAGCCATGTACTTTAAAATATGCTCTCTAATAAGAACAGGAAAGAGTTGAATACACAGTAAAAATCATCTTTGTTCACAAGCCAAAATGAAGCATATTGGCAGTTATCCCCCTCTCTGTTGCTTTTGTATTGTTGGTTTTTTGATTATTGTCTTGTGGCCTGGGGTTTTTTTCCACATTCCATTTTGAATAAAAAATTTCCTTGAAAAATGAAAAATTAAGTTTTCCTTCAAATCCATCAAGGCAGCATGGTTATCAGGATGGGGTCGGTTGTGAGTAAATGAAGGGAAACCTATTAGGGCAATTAGTTATTTTGGAAGCAAATGATGGGGAAATAAACCACTTCAGATGTTGCTGCCTGTTATAAATAATAATTGCTTGGCCATCACCCATTCAAAATCTTGAAGTCATATACACAGCAATGCTCTGGTCCGCAGAGCTTAAAGGAGAGTGTGGAAAACAGAACTGCCTTAAAATCAATTCTGTGTGAAAATGACCATCAGATGTTTGCTCCTTTTGGAGAACTTGGAAGTTTTCACTTCTAGGGAAGGGATTTTGATCTAAGCGTTCCTTTAGGGTACAAACAGAGCTTTCAGTGCTGGCTAAAGGCTGGCTAGAAGTTCACAACACGGGTGGCCTCTCCTCAGCACAGGCCTGAGCCCCCCCGGTACCTTTGGGATCCTGCGGGCGCGCCGTGTGGACAGCAGCTCGCTGGCGGTGCTCAGGCTGTCCTCGTTGAGGCTGGAGGGGGACGAGGGGATGCCCAGCTGAGCCAGCAGCAGCATGTCATCGTGGCTGTGCCGCTTGGGCAGCCGCGGCAGGCGCTGGCTCTTCCTCTCTGCCCAGTTCCCGACGCGCAGGGAGTGGCTGCCGGCCTTGGAGGGCAGCTGTGGGGACAAGGACAGCTGGAGCTCTCTGCTCTTGCCAGCACCAGGGGCACAGGCAATGATTTAATGATTTAATGATTTCGTGATTTAATGATTTAATGATTTAATTCTCGTGCCAGAGCGGGGGCTGCGCAGGGACACCACGCCAGGTGAGCCACCGCTCATGGATGTGTGTCAAGAGAGGGTCCAAGGTCACGGTGAAGGGACAGGGGTCAACCCCAAAGACTTTAAAGTTCAAAGAAAACACCTCCATTTCTGACCTGCTACATTTACATACACCCACATCCCATCAATCTGTGAGCCCTAAAATGTAACCTGAAGGCTTGGCTGACAGCAGAGCACTGACCCAACAGGCCTGGTCCATTCCTCTCACTCACAGGAGTGAAAATAAAGAGTAACTACCCAATTCAGTGTAATATTAATTAAGTGCAAAAGTAATAACTAAAATAGCAAATTCATGCTATTTTATCCAAGGAAAAATAAAGGAGAAAAATCAAGCTTGTTCTGTTTTCATAGTGCTAAGTTTTAAGACCTGACAATGAGAAAAGGTGTAGTTAAAACTCTCCCTGCATTCCCAAAGAATTCCCTTCAAAACACGAAACTGTTATCACTACAGGGCAAAGGGAAATTTCACTGAAGGATTAAGCACCAGGTAACATCTGTCTTTAAAAAACTGGGGGTCTTTTGGAGCAGTCCTAGGAGCAGCTCTGCCCAGCTCCAGGTCTCTGCCTCCTCCTCCCAAACACAAACACTGTAAAGGAGCTTCACCAGCACATCCAGGAAAAAGTACTATTATGTCGAGCCCCTGTCATTCAGCATTTACTAATATCCCATCAGCTCTGGTACAAGCTATAAACCTGCAGCAATAAATGCCCCATTTCTTGGCTGGCTGATTGCAGTGCCATCCTACCTGAGATTAAGCACAGGTGTTTCTGTGGAAAGAGGTTGCACCATAAATACAATGTCATCATAAGACATTCTTTTCACACCTGATGACTTCAAAAACAGAAAATAATCAACGGGAAAATAAAAGACACAGGGCTTCAAAATGACCACAACACCAGTGTTTCTGAGGTCTCTGCACACTACAGGTTAGCATGCCAGGAAAACTGGTGGCAGTCTATACTTTATTGAAAGGAATTCTTTTTGGAGATGGTTGTTGGAAGCTTGCTGACCTTCTGATCTCTTCCATCTTGTTTATCATCATCCATGACTGAAAAGTCATGTTGCTAAGCCAGCTGTGTTGCTATGATGGAAAAACTGCCTGATAAATCATTGCCAAAGCTACCATGCCTCAGGAAATTCGGACTTTTCTATTTCTGGTCATTGGAGAATTACCCAGGCCCAAAGCTGACCCGATCTTAGTGTCTCTTCATTTTAAATATCAGCACAATGACAGTGCAATTCTGGCAGGACTGACTCCTGTCAGGGCACTCCCGGCAGCATTTCAAAAAGAAGCTCCCAGAATAAAGACAGCCCTATTGCAAAGGGTACCAGAGAGTTCTTATTTACTGAACTCCTTTACAGCAGCCACATAAATCTGTAAACCCTCTGGTAACCCTCCGTTAAACAGAGAACACTGGTCAATATCTTCCTGTGGATCTCTATGGCTCCCTCCCTCCAGCTGTATGGAACCCCCGGGGATGCTCTGGATGCTGCACAACTCCTGTGAACACACACACTGCCAGAAATAGTTGTTATGCACCACGTCCCACTGTGAGGGACATCTCCCTGTAATCCTGACTGCAGGGCCTGTTTCTCCTTACTCTGCCTGATGACTACTTCCCACTTGTTCCTTTTCCAGCAGCTTTGCAGAAGTCACTCCTGGTTTACAAAGGATGTGCTAGGAGCACACTGAGTCCTGGTGATGCCTCTTTTGTCTCTTGGATTGTGATGTTTGCATGCACACGGAAACAAGTGAAAGAAAATGCATTCAGTTTTCTTTCTAGGTCTCTTTACAAGACAAAAATGTAAATTGTTGTGACCTTTTGTTCGGCTGTAAATTGTCTTAATTCAGTGCACAGTGAAGTTCCTTTAAAGGGTGCTTTGAATCTCAAAATTAAGTATGTGATGAGATTTATATTTTTCCTTATGAACATAGTGATCCTATAAACAACAAAGCAACCTGTATTTCACGGTGTTCACACAAAAACAGGCTTGCTTTGGAAAACTCACCACGAAAGGGAAATTCTTCAGAGTTCTTCATCTTTCTTTTTATGCTATAAACACAATGTATACAGCCTTGCTAAGTGCAGCCACTCAAGTTTTTCTGATCATTTTATTATTTGCGCATTTATTCAGGGCTTTTACCTGGCATTCTCTGTCTCACAATAAACATGTCACACCTCAAACTCCCCATGAGCAGAGTCGTGCCAAGCCCTCGTGTAACAACACAGGGGCAAAACCAGCGGCTGGCTTCACCCCTCCTGTCCCTGCCCGGCAGCAGAGGCAGCTCCCTAAGAGGCGCAGCCGCACGAAGAGTTAATTTAGGCGCGGATTCAAACGGGAAACAAGCAGCGGGAGGATTCTGCTTGGGGCAGGGGCGGCAGGGAGCGCGCAGGGAGCGCGCAGGGACGCGGAGCCGGAGCTCCGGGAGCGCTCCCGGCACGGCCCGAGCGCTCGGCGCCCGCAGCGCGCTGCTCCCGCCGGGAAGGGCAGAGCCGGGCCGGGCAGGGCAGGGCTGGGCTGGGCAGGGCAGGGCAGGGCCGGGCCGGGCAGAGCCGGGCAGGGCAGAGCCGGGCTGGGCCGGGCAGGGCAGGGCAGGGCCGGGCCGGGCAGAGCCGGGCAAGGCCGGGCAGGGCAGAGCCGTGCAGGGCAGAGCCGGGCCGGGCAGGGCCGGGCAGGGCAGAGCCGGGCAGGGCAGAGCCGTGCACAGCCGGCCCGCTCCGGGCAGGGCCGGCCCCGCTCCGGGCGCGCTCCGTGCCCGCTGTCTTTACCTGCACTGCTGCCGTGTATTTCCTGTTCTGCGGCGTCCACATCCTGTGCAGGGAATCGAGGGAATTCTCGGACAGCTGGTGGGATTTTCGCCCCGCGTGGCGGCCTTTCAGCTCCACATCCTCGTACGGGTTTTCCTTGGGTGACTCGCCTGCACTTTTGGGGTTTTTTTTGGTTTGTTGGTTTTTTGGTGGTTTGTTGGTTTTTTTTTTTTTTTTAAGGAAAGAAAAACAGACAGGAATGTAAAATTAGAAAAAAATAATTCAAAAATCATGTGAACCAAGTGAAAGGCTTTTCGAACAGCTCCTCAGCTTTCAGCGTGACTCATCGCTCCAGCTGCAGCTGGAAGTATTCGGAGGGGAACTTGGCTAGGAGGTCGACAAGTTTTGGTGGATTTCTTTACTGTCTCCCCCCCCCCTTTCTTTTTTTTAAACTAAAACGTGAAGATTTCACAAGACGTGCTTCTGAGCATCCGCAGCTGTGGAAAATTTATTGACACATAAAAGCCAAGGCGCTTAACTTCTTGAAAGTGTATCAGTAGATTTTATAAATCTGTAACAGCCACTCACAGGGTGAAATGAAGACCAATAAATAACTGTGCTCAACACGCCACCCTTACACACAATAAGACAATTCTTATTTGATGCAACCTTCATTTTTCACTTCTCCTGAGAGATGGTGAAGAAAGAATAAACACTCCAGCTCAGCAGCAGCAAGAGACAAGATTGAAAATGCAAGAGGAGAATTTCTGCCCCAACCATACCGCATCCTTAAAGTGTTCTTTAGAATATATCCTGGCTTCAAATTAGGCAGCTATTCATTTCAAGTTCTGTGAAATTCCTGTTTCCCAGAAGGAAACTCATCGTGCTAGTAATATATAGAGGCTTAACCAATTAATCACTAAATATTACTTAAATGGGGAAAAAAAAATAAATTAAAAAGCAGACCCTATTCTTTGAACTTTTACCTTTTGAAAATGAGAACCAAAATTTATAGTCCATATTTAACTGAGATCCAATACCCACCATCTTCTCAAAACCCCTGAACTTGGCAGACCTCTCACTAAACAAAGTAGCATGAAGATGAATGAAAGCCATCAATAAAATTAACATTGTGTGTGCATTTTTTCAGACAGTTGCTAATCAGCAACTGATTTACAACTTCAGGTTTTTCAAACACAGTCATTCCAGTTTTCCAACCATCTGGAATAGAAAATCATCTCCAAAAAAAAAAACGATCTACTTAAATTCAAGACCTGAATTTACAGAAACATGTAGGAAGTTAAAAGCTCTTAAACCAACTTGCTTTTGGTTTTATACCTAAAGATGACTTTAAAAACCATGGGTTTAGTACAATATATGTATTGCAATACAAGCTGTTTAACATGAGAACTTCAGTTGAGAACTGAGGACAGAAAGCTGTAGCATGGTTCATCATTCCCACTGTTACAGAAAATATTCACAGTTTTTAAGGAGATGACAGCTGGGCATAGGTGTGTTCAGTGACAGCAAGGCCTGGCTTAACACAGTCTGTGTGACTAGCAGCTATGTTGTCCTAGGCAGACTAAATTTCCTTATTGTACAACAGAAAACAGAAGAGGTTTGTGTTTTCTACTTTATTGTTGAGCCTGGAGGCATGAGACTGCTTGAATCAACAATTGCAGCCACAAGAACTTTTTGCTGAGCAAGTTCACATATTCACAACACAAATAAAAATACAGTTTTGCTTCGGCAGTGCATCATAGTAAGATTTCTAGTCAAACATAAGCACAAGAGTTGAATGTTTTAGCTTTGTTCTAATTAGAAGCCTGAATCACTGCTGCTCTTGAAGAATGTTTGACTTGGCAATCACGGCTTGTTATTTCATCCAGAGGGAATCTGATTCCAGAGGCTGCACTATCATTGTGGCCAATCCTCATGCCACATGGAAAGAACACTTTCAGGTGTGTGTGGTACATAAAAAAAGCCCTTCTGATTAATGCAATCAACAGGATGAATCATAAGCAATGTATATTCCAAAAAAAAAAGAAAAAAAGTTGAATGTTAAGGGGGTCTNATAAAAAAAGCCCTTCTGATTAATGCAATCAACAGGATGAATCTTAAGCAATGTATATTCAAAAAAAAAGAAAAAAGTTGAATGTTAAGGGGGTCTATAGAAATGGTTGATTCTTCCTGTGGGAAGAACAAATAGATATCTCACCCTGATTTTGTTATTTGTAGACTCTACAGCTCTAGAAATGATAATCATAGCAATGATAAAGAGTAAAATTTGCAAAATGCTGTTACTTACAGCTGATTGGGCTCTAGTAGCATAATAAAATTTCTTGTAAGCCCAAGTCAAGTATAGGTCAAGTAAGCATTTTGGAATGGATTAGTAGATTTCAAAATACCCCGCTCCATGAGACATGGCTCAAACATGCACTTCCTTGTGAAAACAAATGTTACTGCACTAGTCTACAGAGTATCCAAAGTCCCGAGAAGAAACAAGCCCATCGGTGAAAAAACCCCCTTTTTACAATGTAAAGCATTTATAAATGTTAGGGGGATTCTCTTTCCAAAACACAATGTAAAACAGAATTTCTTGAACCTGATTAAACTCAACATAAATAACATTGACCTGACATATTAAGTATAGAAATGGGCCCAGAGAAGTCTTGGATGAGAGAAGAGGGAGGAGCAAGGAACCATGAGCAGAAGCTGTTTTTCTGGGTCAGTCTCTACCAAAGGAGAGCTTGGGCCAAATTCCTCTTCTGTGTTATGTGAAGGTCAAAAGAGATATCACAGGGATTTTAACCCTTTCCCCTAGAGCTGTGAGAGCTTCTGCAGATGACTGATTTGCTGTTCAAGAACTCTTGTGTCTATTCTTTCTCTCATGTGCTTAAAAACTGAATTATTTCAGGGTTTGTGGTTTGGGGTTTTTTTCACTTTGAACTAATGCCTTGAGATCAAATACATCTCACGACCCCTTTTTTTGCCTTTTTTTTTTCCTTTTAAAGAATCTCCTTCTACACCAAATCTCTTAAAATGAAATAGTCTGATCCATCAGAAAACACCTGGTTTTGCTGACATGAGTTTTGAGCAAAATATTTGGTTCAAGCTGTGAACTAAAAGAGACAGAAATAAACTATCTCCTCAGCAATTTTCAACCACCATTTCTTAGTATCTGCCGTCCCTGGTAGATACACAAAAGACCAGATGCAAAAAGAGGCAGGCCAGATTGATTTCTGTACAAGTGACAAGGAATCAAAGGTGTCAAATAAACTAAAAATGCTGGGAAATCTCCTGAACTGCCTTGAAGCAGCGTTTAGCTGCATCTGACTGCACAGTGACTCCTGTCCATGGGAGAAACATCTGGGGAGTGGTGGCCACCAGCAGGTGCACGTCCCTCCCACATGGGAGTGAGGTCTTTGGGGAGACCTGTGGTGGTGGCTGCTACTGCTGTGCTGCAGCACTAAAAGGAGAAAAGTTTCCATATCACTGGCTGGCTCAGAGGTTTATGTCTTTCTCCTCAGCAGCACCACTTCTCCAGTCCCAAGTCTCAGGCAAGGCATGTTTGCAAGCTGCAGATTTGCTTGGGTTTGCTGCAAAAGGAAAACATATTTACAATGAAAGAGCAAGGAAACGTCCTTGATCCTGCCATATGGATGCCTCTATTGGAAGCCAAAAGGAGAAACATTATGCAGTATAGAGGCCAGGCTTGTCTTAACGAGTCTGATCCAACAGCCACACAAGACAACAGCAGATTATCACTGACTTCAAAGGGAGCTGAATCATACCCCCAGAATGCAGATGATCACAAACAGTAGGTCTTTGGCAAATCCTGTCTCTAATCACCATCCCTACTCCCAGATCAGTCCCCTCTATAAGCACTTTTTCCAAGTTCCCCATTTTCTCAAATTCTACGTACCAAAGTGCTGAGTTAACACAGGGCATTTATCTACACGACATTTATCTTCAGAAGACCTCACAGACAATTTAATGAATGGTCCAGCAGGGAAAGAAAAGAAAAACAACAGAAAAATATAAAATAACCATGGATATTTAGAAAAATCCTGAGGAATGCAGTGCCTTGAGCCTAAGCATCGATGAGTTTCCTCCCGGGGCTGCAGTTCCTCACTCAGTGATGCGAGTCAGCCCCACTGTGTCCTGAGGCAGCACACAATGTTCCTCTGCTCAGCCTCTCACACGTGGCAAATGGGAAGCAGAGGCAGACCCAGCAAGCCTGTCTCACACTGAGAAAGGAGTGAAAAGTAAGGCTGAGAGAAAAAAAAAAAGAAAACGAAGCAGGCAGACTCTTCTCTATAAATGGCAGAAAGCAGGGAAATGCATCATTTCTTTCTAGATGGGAGAAGCAATTGTCAGAGGAATTAAGTGATTCACAGGGTGCTGATTATAACTCCAGCCTTTTGCACTGCCAGGAAGAGAGAACAGAACAGCAGGTGTGGAATAAAGGAAAGGGCTCCTAAACTTGTGTTAAACTGGGTGCCTATGATTGGGAACCAACACTCACAGAGGAGATACTGAATCCACAAGGTGATGCCCAAGCTGAGAGCCTGCTGCCTTCCCTCCTGGCTGCTTTGAAAGCCCAGGGGCATGAGTTGCATGGCCAGGACAGTGATCACCTCACAAATGAGGTGCACGTGCACTGCTCCTTCATTTCAGTCATAAAATTACACCAGTGCAGATCCACACCACCAGTGCTGGAGGAAAGCTGGGCCACTGGGACATTTATGAGCATTTTTAGATCAAATGGATGAAAACCAGTAAATCTCCATGCTCCCATAGAGTATCCAAGCTTAGATCTTTGGTACATAGATGAACTTTTTCAATGTCAGAGATGCTGCAACTGTACATCATCAGTTTATCAGAATTTACCCCAGGAATCTGCAGAAAGAGGAATTATTTCAATCTCAAATTACAGCTAACACACATTTGCAGCTGCTTTGAAAAGCTGTTGCTGAAGAGGACTAAGTTACAGACCATTACTTGCTTATAGTCCTATCACCCAGTGTACCCACTCAGTACCATGAGCTCAGAAGAGCAGTGGAGCATCTACAACAAGCAGAGTGGCAAGTCTAAAATGCAATCAGCCTTCTGGGCCCTGGTCCATGGAGTTTGCAGGCAACAACCTGTGCTTTTGGAACCTCTCCAGCTCTTGCAACAAGCAGAAGAAACACTGCAGATGCTTTCAGCTCCCTGCTATCTCTGTGGGGACTGCTGAGAGTGCACTCATAATGAGCCACAAGGGAAAAGATTGAACTTGTAACATGGCTGATAAATGAACAAGAAATTTCACCCCCAAAAATCACCTGTTGACCTCTCAGTCCAAAATCATGTGCATGAAAATGTCTGACGAGCAGCTGTTAGCACAGATCAGCAGCAGCTTGCCTAAACTGCCTGCACTTCAGGGGTGTCACCCTGCTGACTTCGACACGGCCTCTGAATTTAGGGGAGGATTTGGGAGAGCAGTCTCATGGTCCTTTTTTCAGTTTTACTAACCTGCAGCATTGACTAGAAAGCCAGGCAGTAAAGCTGACAGAGACTGTCACGAAAAGCTGTAGTGGATGGTTCAGTGATGAGACAGACTCCACAGAGAAACACTTGAGATCTAAATAGGGCACGAGATGATTGTTAAAAATAACTGGGATCCATGTATCCAAATGTAGCAACAAAGCAGCAGGCTGATTGTCAACAGGATCTGCTGAAGTATTTGGCCTTTCTTCGACAGGCCCACATGAAAACTGTTTGATTTAATGTGCTCTCGCTGCCATTACCCTACAGTGTCTATTATTACATTTGCCACTATTACACTTTCCAAAATCTCACATTCTTTTTAGGCTGTCACAGGCAGACTGTGGGTGCAGAATAAGAGAGGAATATATTATTCTGTGATCACTGCCTGTACCATCATTTTGCATCAATTCTAGCTCCAGAGACCTGCTGGTGTCTGACTGAAAACCCAAAATGTCTTCAGAGAAGCAGCTAACACAGCACTGCTGGCAGAGTTGCAATCTCTCCAAGTTTGCTTCAGCTTCACAGCAGCCCAGCAATTCCAGTTTCTCCTTGATTTGTCATGGGATGATAATATGACAGACTAAAATGTGTTACAAAACATGACAGGCAATAATGTAGCATGTGAGGATGGGAGTTTACTCGAAAGATCAGCTTGCTCTCTTTCTAACCTTTTCCCACATTTACTGGAAGAACTTTGCAAATGTTATAATTTGAAAGCAATGCCAAGCTGGAACATTTTCCAACTTGACCTCAGTCATCGTTGCTGCAGCTCTGCTCCCACACAGCGAAGGGTTCAGCAGAACAGCCAAATAATCCAATTTTGTTACATGACATGCACTGTGTCAAATTTACACAAGAAATCAAACCAGCTAATTGGTTTGGGAGAAATGAGTTGCCTCACCAGCACGGATAAAGGGAGTGATTTGTCCTGTTTTAATGCAGAAGTGGACAAGAAGCTGATTATCCCAAACTGAATCAATACTCAAACTGACAGAGAAAAACAGCCAAGAATTGTGTACGACTCCACTGTCTCACTTACCAGTCACCTTTGGTGTCAGCTCTAACAAGACTCAATTATGTTATATGCCCCTACAGGAAGAAGTGGTTAAGTTGTCCTCTTAAGGTGCAAAAAATATCTGTCAATAGAAGTGTCCAACTACTGAAAGGGCTCAAAATCTTCTAAACATGACACTGAACAGGCCCAGAGAGCAGAAGGGTGCATAAGAAACCCTCCCCAAGAGGGCCAGCTGCCCCTGGGACAGTGAATTGCAGGACACTCCCAATGGGAACCCACCAGCAAGATCCCGTTTAGAAATTCATCCTGGTTTTAGAGACTCCACTGAAACGTTTTTGAGGCATTGCCTTGCTGTCTAGACTGCTCCAGCTGCCAAAGCAGACATGGAGTCTTGCAACTTTCAATTAAACACTCTCAGTCTAGGAGGCACCACACAGAGTCCAGTTGAGCAGTGGGTTTCCTGCACATCTGTCACGTCCTCTCAGAAGAAATCTCCCCCTGTTCTGCTGTGTACAGCACTCTGGAGAGTTATAGCATAAGAAGGCTTGTCTTGTCAGAGGTTTCCTCAACTACATTTAATTTCTAAAAGCAGTGCTATTTCTTTCACCTAGTTTTACTAGATTTCCTCAATTCAAACTTAATACTATGCCCTTGACCTTCACTTCACTTTATTTATTCACCCTTTTTTGGTGATGGTAACAAGTGCTTTGTCCTAGACATCAGGTCAACAACGCTTCAGAGACATAAGAGCTGAAATAATAATATTCCAACATCTTCAGCTGCACTTAGGGGAGCAGACTGGAAAACTGGAACCGTATGGTCCATATGACAGGAAATACTGTTTGTGCACAAACACAGCAGAAGCAACAATCTCAGCCATCTCTTAGTACTGTGATAGTTTCTTGAATTCACACAGAGCCAAGCATGGTTTCCCCAACCGGATTCAGAAAGCCACATCAATTTTGGTCTGATTAAAGGCTCATTCAAAACCACAAGAAGCAAAACAATGTTTAGTTTACTATGACTGCCACATTTGTGTGAGTGCTAGTACAGAAGATGAATGAAGTCCACATGGTTCCTTGCACATGGAATACAGCTCTGATTTACATTAAGAATGTGCATCCCTTTATACAACAGCTGCTAGATTAATGCAGAATGGATCATTATGTTCCAGTCCAATACCTGTCCTGATCTTACCATGCAGGTATGTCATCTATTAAAGTCTACAGAAATGCTACAAAATTGAACAAAGTGTCTGCTTCACGATGTCAATGGATTTCAAAGCACAATCCTTTTTTATTTCAATATATCTTAAAACTTACTGTTTTTTTAAGAAAGTCAGCTCTCAAAATAAGATAAACTACACACAACAGTTCATTGCTGCCCTGGTCATTAAAGAAGGAGCAGTGCAAGGGTTCCAGGAGGAAGACAAAGCTTTACTGTGCATATGCCCCACATGAAGAGGCCATGTGGTAACCAAAAAACCAATTACTCCAGGCCTAGCACTTCCATGCTTAGAAGCTGTTCAGCCTGGGGAAGGCTTGGGGATAACCCAGCTGCTGCCTGCCACTGCCCAGAATGGCAAATGGAAAAGGTGGCACCAGGCACTTTCAGCTGGAGGTGAAAGGATGAAAGACAACAGTTACAAATAGCAACAAGGAGAATTCAGACTGGGTGGAAAGAAAAATCTGTTCACAGTGACATGAAGAAAACATTCTTCACAATGGAGGCTAAGCAGTGGAGAAGGCTGCACAGGGAGGCAGTGAAGCCAAATTCCCATTGTATTTTGAAAGCTCAACCAGATGCAGCCCTAAGCAACCTCATCTGAAGTTAAGTTTCAACTTAAAGTTGAAAGTTGCTTTGGGCAGAGGCTGGACCAGCTGACTCCATAGTCCCTTCATACCCAAACTTTTTATGTTTCTGTCTCACACTAGACTGCTTAGAGCATTGCTCAAGTTTCACAGCTTCCTTTTCTTGTATTTTAACACTTCCTTGCATTACAAATATTAATTCTAAGGGATGGGGGGACATGACACACTTAATTAAGTTTATTACTACAGCAACAGTGTTTTAAATGCCTACAGGTTTTAGGGAGGCAAGGAGATTCAACAAGGTATAGGAAAAAAAGACCCACCAGCACCTCTAGGGGAACTGATTGCAAAGAAAACTCAAAGCTCACTGACAGAGCTCTCTACAGCTTTGAAGCAGATGTCGATCTATGAAATAAAGTCACTCTTGCAGACACCTGGTTTGCATGAGCACAGAAGTGCTACTTGGAGACTGGGGTCTAGCACTACTGGTACAAATTATGCAGATGTGATACACAAAACTACGATAGTTTCTTTAAAGCTGGAGATCAAACCACTTTGGCTTGTCTTTAATCATGCCTGGCAGTTTATAAGAATTACACTGATTTGGTATTCCCCCCGCACTGCCGTATTGAATGAAGTACTTGGAAAGAGGTCCTTAAAAAGCAGTACAAAACAATGAAGTTCTGTGTTTGTCCACAGATGTGAAATTTTGCATACTCTTCCCACTGCCCTGCCAAAATACCCAAATTATAGTCTTGAAGGAGCTGGTTTATAGTAGCCATGAGTTGGAAAAGCCCATTATGATTTTGTTTTACTGAAACCAAGATTTCTTCTCATTTGAAGAAAGCTTCTTACCAGTCCTGCACATTTTATGTTGATATTTAACAAACCAGACAAGGAAAAGAGTGATTACCACCTAAAATCTGGTGGCACATTGACAAGTCCTGAGCAAAGATGAGCACTGTAACTAATATACAATACATTTTCAAGGGTGAATAGCACGGTGATCTGTCATAGAAAGAGCTGATGATCATATAAGCATGATCGACACAGATAAAGGCTTTTCTGTATCTACAAAAGTTTTCATTTTAATTAACAGACACTGAGCAGGAGCTGAAAACTTCTGTTCTGAAAGTCTTTTTTTAATGGTGTAGAGGAAGTAAATGGAAAGAATAAATTCCTGTTTTCACAGAGGCTGACAAGCCAGAGACAGAATTTGAGTCTGACAAAGAGCCCCAGGCTCCAATTTGTGGCCATTGTTCTTTACTATATCAACTGATATGACCAAGAATAGTTTTGTTCTATTGTCTTTGTTTGCCCCTCAAACATTTGTAAGCACCATTAGAGTGCCTTTTTACCAGACTAAACAGCCCCAGCTTGTCAGTGTCTCTTCAGAGGATGTGTGCTCTAGGGTACCAGACTGTCTTGGTAGCTCTCCAGCTTTCAGTATATAAAGATTCATTGTCCAAAGTAAAATGAAGTCCCCTTTGTATCTGTTGTAATAATGTAACACTGAAAGAGTTAAAAACAATGCAGATATTCATCACTTGTGTGTAAAATCTGTGCTCTGAAGGGCTGCCCAATTTTCGGTAATTATAACAATTTTTTTTGATGTTAAAAGAATGTATGCATAGACCAAAAGAAACATGTTTTTCTTATGAAGCTTAATGAAAACAGTGTTTTTTGTTGTGCATTCCCAATGGTGTATAGCTAAAGGAAATTAATTCCTCTTTAACCAGGAACTGGGACTTGGAGGAGACCAGGAACAGTGCTGCAAACAACTGCTTTGGGGCAGTCCACAGAGGAGTCCTGAAAAGCTCAGGCTGACCACACAAGGCCTCTGAGGTTAATCTTGCTATTGGATAGTTCTGTAAACACTGTCTCAAGTCCTGTTCTTTACATTTTTACACCACTCAAGGCTTCAAGCCAAGGCCTTGATAAAAAGAACGAGTTGGTTCTTGAAAAGCATTGGCAAAACACTGGCCAAAGTCTGTTTCCAATACTACCCAGTGAAGTCTGAAAGAATCAAGACTTCCTGCATGCAGCCTGAGAGCTACATTTGCACTGAAGGCTCAAACCCATTCAGCCTCCATTTAATCTCTCTTTCCTGACAGCACTGCACAGGGCATGTGTTCAACAATACCACAGCCTGCCCACAGCCACTCAACATCCTGCTGTGAGCCCGTGTTCTGCAGCAGCTTCTTACCTACAATGTCTTCATAGGCATTTTCTTCTAAAGTGCTCTTGGATCCAAATTTGTGCTGGCTCTCAGTTCCGTTTTCAGTCGGGGAGGGAGGGTACAGGGATTGCAGGCTTGAGGCATCCTCAAACTCAAAGGATTTTCTAAAGTTTAAAACAGTAATGATTAGTAACAAGAATGCAAAATTATTCAAGCATTTAGATGAGCATTTGCATGTTATGAAATATATATATAAAATGAGCCATAATTTTAAAAAATCTCACATTGTGCTTTAAGGACTAGCTGTTAGCAGATGCTAAGTCCTGTCCTCACAGCAATCTCTCAAAGAGCCATCTCTGACAGTTTTATGAAGTTGGAAGTATTGTTATCCCCATTATGCAGACAGGAAGAAAATACCAAGAAAATGTGTTCTATTTTTCCAAGCTTGCAGAATAAGTTAGCAGCACAGTGCTCAGATTAGAAATGGCTTTGCTCTTTCCAGAGGCCCCAGAAACACGTGGCCCTCTGTCCTAAAGAAAGACACAGTCTCTGAAAAGCATTCCTGCACTGGTTGCTCTGGGAGATGCAGCCCTTAGTTTGACACCACTCACATATCTTGAACCTTGGGATATGTTCCTGCTCAGAGCACAAATGGCAAAGGGAGACTCATGTGCCAGTCACCCACATCCCTTGCATGCCCCATGGCAAGCACAGGCAGCAAAGGAGAAAATTAGTGCTCTCTGGGGTGCATGAGCAGCTTGGGCTGATGGCTCAGAGGCTGAAGGTTTGGCCTTTCTGGCAGGAAGGTGAGGACCAGCTGGGTCAGATGAAGCACACAATCTGTGTCCCACTCGGGGTCATTCACCACCTCCCACCCACACGTGCCCCAGTGCTGCTGAGCAGTGCTAGAGGGAGAAAAGCCCAAGTTCTTCCCACTCTCCAGTTCACCCAGCCCTTGTTCTCTGGGGCAATATCCACACTCGAGGTGGAAGGCCCATGATTTGCAGTGGCAGCAGGACAGGGGTTGGCATTTCCTGGATTGATTTGCTGCTGAGGAGGAAACAGTGAGAGAATGGGCTCAGGTCAGAGACTAAATAATCCTGTGGTTCTGCAGGGCACACATGGACTGTGCTGGTGCCCACACTGCACTCACTGAGCCCCAGCCCAGATTAACAATAAATCATCCTGCCTTCAACGCCCCTTGTTCTTCTTCCCAGCTGGAGTGGAGCATGTGTTACAGCATATCCGTGTGGCAGTGTCTCATGAGGCACTTTGGCCTGTGAATTGGCTCGAGCATCCCTACAGGTGTGACTACCACACAGAACACTGCATTTGAAAAGAGCATTTCCTGCTTGTCTGCTGGAGCAGGCTTATGGCTGGGAGTGAGCTTCAGAGCCTCCTTTCTCTCCTTTCCCTAATCTTCAGAATATCCAGATCCAAATTATTCACATCAGGACTGTGGCAGAAACAATCTGAGCACTTCAGATCCAGACCCCTGCCCCTCCACAGCTACTCACAGTTACAAAGGATGCTGACACACTGAAGGCACAGCTGTGTATGAAATGAGGGTTGCTAAGCAGTTAAATATCCAGCTCCTACACATTTCAAGGCACCACTGTGATGTGGTGACACCATATAGGATGACAGGAATGGCTTTGTGGACCGACACTCAGCTGTGGTCCACGTGTCCCAAGTCTACACTGTGACACTCCTCTCCTGCACTGTGTGTGTGCCAGAGGATTTCCAGCTGCTGGGGAACACCCAGCTCACACCACTCTGAAATGCTAAACCTACTCTTGGCACCAGGGTCTCCAGATCCAGCCTGGCTTTCTGCTAGCAGGCAACCATGAGACACTTCCTCCATATTGTTAGAGTGATGAATTGGTCACCAAAAATAAAATCAGTGCTTTCAACTGAAGTATGGGGAAAATAAATACCCTCAGTCCATTCTCATGACATTGCAGTGAGTACAAACAACTGCACATTCGGTCTGAAACACACAGCTACAAGCTGCAGGCACAATGAGTTTTGTCTGTTCTCAAAAAAGAACAGTTTAGGTACTGAGATTTCAGTAATTACTATCAACCAAATACAGTCATTCTTAGATGACTTGTATGGTCTTTAGTGCTTTGTAAATCTTGGAGTTCTCCTTTCCATAACTGAAGGAAGAACAGTAGCAAAGACAATAACATTAAGATTTTTATAATGGATTTCCACTCAGCTTTGAAGTCAGCCAGCACAACTGAGATTTTTGAGAGGTTGATTTAAACTTATTTGGATCATGATTAACAAGAGATGTGTCCAGAGAAATCCTTAAACTACAGTGGGTAAAGCTGTTAAAAAATGAGTGGATATCTACCCAGTAAATCATCAAACTGATTTGCAGGAATTATCGGATACACATGACAGTCCTGTTTATCCCACAATTTATATTCTGTAACTTAAATTGATAAATAGCACTTTTTGGGAGGCTTGTTTCCACTAGCCCTAACTCAGGCCTGAAGCTCATTTGCTGAACTGTGCTGTTGTCTAACTCTGCTATGACAGGAGACTGAATCTGCACAAAAGCAGGTGCAAGCATAATTATACCTCTTCTGGAAAGACACTTCAAAACTTCATCTCAAAAGCTCATTGTGATTAAAATATTGTGATTCTTAGATGACTTTCCCGTTTTCCAATAAAGGCTATCATTTACACCCGAACATTTAAAAAATATTGCTTGTCTTCTGCACATTGCAAATGCTGTGCTGAACAAACTGAGGGCAGCTTTACTTCACAAATTCTCCTTAAAAACTAGATTTATTTCCTCTGAGATTATTGCCAAGACTCAAAGATAAGCAGTGCTGATCAAAGGTTGACTTTCCACATCGCTCCACACCTTTCTGGAAGGAACAACATGCCTCAGCACAGCTGTTTGATCTTTCAGAAGCAGAAAGGAGAGAAAAGGACAGAACCTGAAGGCTCCTCTTCTCCTCCTGTCCCAGTTCAATTCAGGTGAGGTTGTGCTAAAAAACTTTTGATAGTTGAGCCAACATCAAGCAGCAGCATCTGAAGGGATAGTGTGCATTTGAGATGCTGTTTAGCAGTGCCTTGCAAATCTCATCACTAAATATCAAGGGAGGGTCTGTATCATACACATGCACAGACAGGTGAACTCATTAAAAACGCTGCAATTTGAATGCCCAGTAACAACTACACCTACAATTTTCCAAGTAGCGAGAAGAATGAGTTTTACCACGTCTAAAACTCAAGAGGAATCACGTGATTAAAACAAGCCAAGCTCCACAAATTGCTGGGGAAATGTAGCTGTACACTCTCCCCATCATTAACTCAGGAAGGACATAGAGAACTTGCTGTGATAAAAGAGTTTCCTCAGCATTAATCCCCTACAGCTGTTGATAATAATTTAGGATAATATCCCTAAGGACTGAATTAAATAAAATCACCTACATTGCATAAAACTGACACAACTGCTATGGTAATGAAATTTGGAAATAAAAAACCTCTGCAGGTACATTTTACAGGAAGAAAAGGCTGTGAGGGATCAGCTGTGGTCCCACTACTGGACAATAATGAAATTATGGTCTTTTAAAAAATCACAAAAAAGGGCATTTGTGCCAGAATGAATTAGATAACCTTTAGCACACCTAATCTAGGGCTTTTTTGGGGGATTGAGGGATGCAGATTTTAGAACTCCAAAAGGAGTTCTAAAGGCATTGTACCAGTGCAGACCAGCAGAAAAAAAAACGCTTGTCTTGCCTGCAGTTCCTAGATTTTCTTATGTCAAAAGCACTGCACTGGAATCTAAAATATCTCTACTGCACAAATATAGCCCATTTGTTTATGCATTTGGAGAAACGAGCGCGTTTCCGTGGCTTTTACCTGTTCTGGGATTTTCTGTGGAAACGCGACTCTTTCTTCTGCCTTCTGGTCACGGGCGGCGCAGGAGTGGACGGGAGGGGAGGAGGAGCAGCAGGCGTGGGAGATGGAGGTAGGCCATTGCTGGGTTTGCTTTTGTGGGATTTGTCAGCCTCGTACTCGAAGGTGCGCTTGGGCTTGGGGACGGGATTCACGGCGCTGTTGGCCGCGCTGTCCGGGGGCGCTTTGGGGCCAGCTGAGTTCGCAGTAACCCCCTGCTTTGTTTTACTGCTTTTCTCAGTCTCAGGAGCTGTTTCTGGGTCACTCCCCAAAATAACGCTCCCTGCTTTGCTATCGCTCAGGGTTTCACCCAGTCCCTCCACAGTACTCAGAGTCGCAGATTTTTTCCTCCCTTTGTCAACACTGTAGCAGCTACTTGGTAACTGAGGGAGGCCTCTGCCCGACTGCTCCTTCAGTGCCTGCTCGATCTTCTGGATTCTGTTGAGCACAGCAGAGGACTCTTTCCTCACGTGGCTCTTTAGGAAAGTGGCAGAAGGAGGATCGCTCCTGCCCGGTCTCTTTTCAAACCGATGGCAGGAATCCCTGTCCAGCAGTTCCTCCTCTTCTGTTTCCGGGTAAGAGCACTCGGAAAATGTTCGGCTCATTCTTCTGAGCCCTTTGAAATCAAAGGTCTTGTCACTGCAGGGAGAGGTGAGCACACTGGGGCAGCTCTCACTGCCCGACCTCTCCCCAGCATCCCTCTTGTCCACACACACGCTCGTCCTGGGGGACGGCTCCCGGCGGCATTCCCATTCCGTGATCTTCTGCCGGATGTCCAGTGCCTGCGAGCGGATGCTCACCCTGCTGACAGAGAGGGTCCTCGATTTGCTGGCAGTGCCCAAGGACAGAGTGCTCCGGGTGAGTGGATGGCTCACGATTGCTTCCCCATCCTGACCCTCATTTGGACTCTCCTTTTGTCCAGCCTTGAACACGGAGAGCCTTTTATCCAAAGCACCCACACTGATGGCTTTGAGGGGGCGGCTCGGGGAGTCGCTGTCCGATGGGCTCGTGGAGGTGCTTCGCAGCGTAGCCGTGCGGCTGTTCCAGTCCTTGAGGCACAGCCTGGAGCTGGAGACTTTGGAGAGCCCAGTAGAGCGGGAAGAGTCCTCGCTGTCACTGAGGGGGTAGGCAGGGCTTCTCTGCGGGGACAACAGGGGCGGCGGAGTGGCTGACTGGCACCTGGAAACAGAAAGAAATAAAAAATCAAGGCCGTGGGCAAACCGGAGTTATTTGCCAACTCTCTTCTGGATGCAGGTCTCCACACTGTAAGACCACCCCAAATCATCATGAAGACACAAGTGACCATTCAGCCACAGAGTCGGGGGTGGGAGGTGGCAGCGTTTAACTGGTGTCAGTGATGGGCCACGAGCAGGACACCTGGCACATCCTAAACAAGTTTTTGCATCTCTGTTTGACCCGCAGCTTTTCCGAGTTTCCTGAACTTCAAGCCAGGTTTAAGATTCTCACAGCAAACCTCTGCCTTGGAAGCATCTACCACCTGCAGATGCACAGACCTGGTTCGTCTTTGGCCTGATGCTGTGGCCAACAGATTAAATTCCCCTTATCAAACAGAAGTAATTTCTTATCAAAAGAATATTACACACTGAGAAAACACATTGATCTGCTGACACTATGTGTTGAAGAATATAAACTACATAGAAAGATCTCAGTGTTACCTTGGAAAAAACCCTTGGAACAAATTCTGGCTGTGGTTTGCAAAATCAGCTATTGTTCCTGGGGTTTTGTACATTGTTGCAAGGACTTTTAAGAACAAGAAGACACAAGGAAATTAAATAACACATTAATCATTTGGCTCATCGGTGATGGGCCAGCAGTAAGGAAATTAAGCCAAAACCATGTCAAAAAAGGGGGGTTGCCACCCTGCCAAAATCCAGACATACAAATCACAGCAGAAATGATCACAACTCCTTTAACATTAACTCCTTTCTGTTCCAAGCAGTACAGCAAAAAGAAGAAAGACCCATAAGTTATGCCTTGCATATGCTATTAAGTTTATGCTATGTGAAGACTGTGGGCAGCAAGCTGTTTTTTTATCAACTGTTCTGTACACAGGCAAGATCCAAATGAAAGAACTGCTTGACCAAAAGAAATCAGGGGAACAAATGTCTGCATTATGGCAAAGGGAGAAGAGATTCAGAAGATCTCTGCTGTTATATTGTTTTCTTCCCAACATCCAGCCAATAGCTACAGCAGAAGTGCCAATTTCTGTGCATCAATCCAAAAAATCCAGAGTACTGGGGTGATTTCTGAAAAACTTACTTTGACACGGGAAATATTTTCTTTTCCTTCAAATGCAAACCCAGACCAAATGATCAGATTTCATCCCTGTTTCCTACAGCAGATACTTCACAATCACAGCTCAAAAATATCGCAAAAAAGAAAAGTTGTGGTCAGAAAGAGACAATAATCAAATTATCACAAAAGGGAACTGATCTCTGTTTTCAGAGGCCTAAGACAAGCAAGTCTATTTGTCATACAAGTTACACCACCAGGTGAGTTTTATTTCTTTACTGTTTTGAAAGATAAACACGCCTGTAGGAAAAGAGAGCTCATGTCAAGGATGATGGCAAACACTCCTACAACAACTGCCTAAAGCAGTTATTTCAGGACAGAAAGGATGCCTGCCAGAAAAGGCTCTTTGCATCCTAGAAGGTGAATTTCCTGCCATTCTGTTCAGCTGCAGACAGGTGTCTTAGGAGATCTCAGAAGATCAAAAGCAGGTGACAGATGCTGAGTGGTTTTGGCTGGCTGCTGCAGCTCAGGTTGTAGTGGATTACCTGGAATTACCTTGGCAGACATACCCTTATAGTGCCTGAAGATGAAACCTAAATCAGCCTCCTCAGGCTTAGTGGGGCACCCTGATCCTTCATTATTTCAGCCTGTCTCGTGTCAGTTTCTTCAGGTTAATACCACAAAGCCAAAGTTTTATATTATTCGTAACACTGCCTTAGTTTAGGTTTGAGATCACGTTCTCCTAAATCTTTCATGTCGTGCAGACCCATCCCAGAGCTGCACTGACATTTCTCTCAAGGAAACAGGCATCACCCAGTCAAAGTGTATTTTATGTCTAAAGACTGCAGCCTCCACTACAGCTTTAGAAGCTGCATGTTGGCTAAACCCACTGTCAGGATTCAGCTACAGGACAGGGACAGAAGAGGCCCTATGAAATGCTTTAGTATGTCACACTTATTAGACTCTGATCTGTACTGACAATAGCAAGAATAAAATATAAAACAACAGAGGTAAGGTCAGTAAAACAGGATAACAGAGGGGAAGAACATTCTGACAATCAGAGAATAGCAGACACCTCTCTCTGCCTTTGACACACTGCACAGAAAATACCACAGGCATAGTCCTTTATCTCCTTACAATCTAAGAAATGTATTTTCAGCTATTTCCAGTGTCAGGAAAAGGTTTGGTTATTCATCAGGGAAGGAAGAAAAGGGGAAAATTATGGTTTGCATAACCTGAAGAAGTTGCTAAACATTTCTTCTTAAGAGGTATGAGCCATTCTTTTAAACCTCAGGTTCCCATTAAGATAACTGCAATTAAGGCTTCATCTTGAAACCCCCAAATTCAGCTACAAAACCCTCAGTCATTTCCCCTGTGCTAGACTGGGGCTGCAGAGCCACAGCCCTTCTGCAGGGGTTTGCCCTCAAAGACTTGGGTTACCTCAGTTAAGAAATAGATTCTGTTTTACACTGCATTACACTCTAAATTTGAGTAGTTCAGAGAGAATCTATAGGACTTATTCAACAACAAAGAGCAACAGAGCTTTGTCCCAAAGGTTTCAGCATGTGTTCTCTAAAGGACACTGCTAGTAACAGAATGAAAGAAAAAACCAAGTCCAAAAACTGATTGGTAGATAATAAAATGGTCCTTCCCCAAGAAACCTACTTCCATTAGAAGAATATTCTCTTGAAGGCACAATAGTTCCACTGACTTTAAAACCAGTATTACTGGACAGAGATGAATAATTAAGAAACTTCCAGAAAAAGATTATAAAGCAAAATGCTTTTCATTGAAGTTTTCTATGTACAGAATGATACGGTGCAGCACCTTACAATGCACATCATTACATAAACTTTCCAAATATCCTATATAAACAGCATAAATAACGATAATGGACTCAAATTTAGCTTTGCTAACAAGTTCCCTTGACCAACACCTTCATTCAGGGCAAGGGTTATGTCTTTGAGGACATCAGCATTTCATAAAAGACACCATTTTAAGTTTCTCTGATTCCCTAAGGGCATTCCTCCAACACACAGCCTTAGGTGTGCAGTGCCCAAACCCCTGGCAAGTCAGGCGTGCATTGCAGTCTCAAAGGCTGCCAAGCAGCCCACGTTGTCCTCTAAACAGGTGATAGATCCTGGAACCACCTTTCTGCTGGGACTCGTTGCTGCTCACCAAGGAGAGCAGACAGAATTCAAGAGGGGCTTTCCAGCTCTCTAGACCATGCTCAGCTTTGCTGTTGTGATTTGTTCCTTGAGAAATCAGCAGTTACCCACAGTAGGAGGAAACTGATAATATCAGTCATGCTCTGTAGATACAACTGGTCTTCACATTCTGACTCAGTCTCTTCTCTTCAGTTTCTCTTTTTCTCACCCAAACATAGGAAAAAACCTTGTAATTTACAAAAACTGTAGTTCTTGAGGGCTGCTCTCAAATATTCCTACATTTTATTGTTTTCCCTAGGAAAGGCATCTCCTTTCACCAGGTCCAGTGAGCACATGTGGATAACAGTGGAGCTGTATCTCAGCTGCACCAAGAAGAGAACAGACGCACTTGCTTTAAGATAATTTGCAACCTACTCATCACAAAGCAAAAGATGAAAAAACTGAGTTCCTGCCTTTTAGCAAGGCTGACTTGCTAAAAATCTATGGGGATGGAGAAGGGCTCGTTCTTGGTGCCAAAAGTGCCTGAGTTCTCACCCTCTATCTGACCCAAAAGTCAAAAAGTCTTCAATTTTGGACAACACGATCAATCTTCTTCCTGCAAAATGTGTGTGCTAACAGTTGTCCATTTGTAGGAGAGGAAAAATTTAACTCCTGGAAACCACTCTGAAAGCAAGCAATACAAAATTAGTGTTAAAACTAAGTGGCTTGGCCTTTTGATCCAGTTGAGCAGACACACAGCTCCTTCCTGCTTCCAATGCCAAACATCAACTCCAGAAAGGAGGTGAAATGGGTGCAGAAAATTCCCACAGCTTCATGAGGAACTTTTAACAATGGGAGGCAACCAGAAGGGTGGCTCAAGAGCTGGGTTTGTGTCTTTTGGAAATCAGAGTACGGGTGGATAATGTGCATTTACATCCAAGATCCACACGCTTTATATACACTGAGAAAAACCTTAGGTTGCACTTCAGGCTTTAACAGTGACTGGAGGGTGCTAAAGTGACTTGCCTTGAAAGAGTTACAGGACTCCCAGCTCTCACTGCCCTATTCTGACCTCTGAGCTAAGCAGCTCAGTCTCTGCAGCACTGTTTTAGCTTTCAAGTATCAGGAGTGACCCCACAGATTATTCTGTCCTGAGGAAAGGCAAGCGGGAAGAAGCCACTCAGCAATTTTTCAGTTTTGCAAATCCCATCTGCTCTTCTTAAACTGACATGTACTGAATAGCATGACAGATTTTGGCTCTCTGATCCAGGGAATTTCCCACTTCAACATGCTCATGCATGGGAGCCCATTTACTGAAAAAAGAACAAGGAACATGATGACAAAAAGGTACTGGGTTTTCCAGGCTCCTGTTAATGAGATCCCATCATTTCCCAGTGACACTGTGGTTGGGTGCAAAGACTCCCAGCACTGGTTTTTCTCCTCAGGACTTGCTCCCCACTTTTGTTCGGAAAAATATTACTTTGTTAGTGCTTTATTTGGGTGGTTTTTTTTCTCATTCCTGGTTCCTCTCAGGGCATTGTGCTATCTCATCAGGGGAACCCAACCTGTTTCAGGGTAACAATAACATCAGAATCAGTTGTGAGCATAGGATTGTGAGTCTGGGAATTTGAGTAGATTTGCCCTACCACACAGCACTAGAGACTTTTTGTTGCTCTAGCCAATATTTAAGGAGGTCTGAAACAAAAGCAACAGAAATTTCTCTTTGCAAAGGCAGCAAATCTCATGTTTAATGCATACACTAAAGCTGCCCTGATAGGTAAATGAGGATGTAACTTTGAAATTCTCTGGAAATTTGTAAGAGAGAATGCTAAGGAATGTTCAGCTGCCAGCCATTCTGAAGTGTAGGTACTGGAATCCATCCTACCCAGAGCAAGGCAAAGTGAGAGGGAAGCACACCCTGCTCACCTGCTAATTGGAACCATTCACTGTACCATGCACATTTTGATGTACTGCTGCTGAGAACAGAAGCAATGGCTCACTATGATATTCATGTATATCAAACTTCCACTTGATTTGACAAAGCAGGCAGAGGAGAGAAAATATGTAGAGACCAACAGAAGCTCAAATTAGAACTGGTGTTTATGTCCCATTCCTTCTGTGACCTGGACAGAACAAGCACTTTTGCAGAGGTTCAGTAACCACAGCTCCTTGTAACCAGCACAGTTTCACACCCCACCAAGGCTAGTGCTGCCAGGAAATCACAGAGCAAACAAACAGAGCACATAAACACTTTTGCCTTTGTCAGACATTCTTGGGAAAGCTCCCAGTATGAATCGATACTTCTGCACAAACAGAAACTGAACCACTGCAGTGCAGCAATTTCCCAGGCCTCTACAGGTGTACAAAGGCAGAGTAATTCAAAGCAGACCAAAAAAACTTAAGGACTTTGATAGAAGCAATGATGAGGGACACTTCTCTAAAAATTCCCTCTTCCTCTCTCTATACAAGAGCTAGTAATAGATTTCCTCTCTGCTTTCCTCCAAAGGACAGTGAGAAGTCCAGTTTTAGCTGTCAAACAGCAGTAGTCAGTGGTGTGGTTGCACTTTGAGATGAGTCATGGAAGGAGTTATTTTACAGAGCAGCATGGATTCAGCATTATTTGCTTGTGCCAATGTGCCATTCCCTTTCCTTTCCCCAGCAGAGGGGACAGACAGGCAGAGGCAGTGACTGCTGCAAAGACTCAGCCAGGCATTGCTGTAAGCAGGGGACAAGTGCAGGGAGTCAGGCTGGTCTAACTGGGGTAGCATGAGGGGAAAATCCACAACCATCACCAGAGCAGGTGATCTGACAGGCAGAGGCTGCTCATGTGGGGTGGCCACAAGGATCCCAGGTATTGATGATCCTTTGAGTTCTGACATTTTCTTTTCAAAATTAAACAATCATCTAGGCTTGGACAGCTGCCTTGTATACTGCATCGAAGAATATAAATTGAATCTTTCAGTGAATTAATTGTTCCAGGAGCAGAAAAGGGCTGTAAAACCTATGTTATTGTTACTCCTTGTAACTAGGGATTATGGGAACACTGAGACCAAAGGGACCTCCTGCACTACTGAATTTAAAACCACTGTCATTTTGCAGTAAACCTTTCTATTATAATGTATTCTGCACTCTCACAGCACACAGCATTTTAATTTTCTACGTTACTCAAGTAGAAAATTACAGATTGTATTTAATTATTTGAAATCTAAAAAAGACTTTATGGCAAATAAAGGAGGTGAACTTTTCACACTCAAGTGCTTGGCATGCACCAGTAAGGTGATTTTTGAGCTGATTCAACTTGGTGATGGAACAAGTGGTGCAACTTGTTATATCTTGCCTCTCTCTTGGAAAATAAAGTGATGTACGTGGTAGCAGAACAAACCCTCTTGCACCAGACCCTTTATAATCTTTGAGGTCTTCACCAAAAGTCTGGCTAAAAATCCCCAAAAATCTGCATTCCAGATAACATCCCCCTGTAATTGTTGACTTTGGGATTGTGACAAAAACAAGACAAAAACTTGTACTTTCTAAGTTGAATAGTGAGTCTGCACTACAAGATTGTTTGAAATAGGTTCACTCATGAACATGTGCTGGGATGGAAAAGTCCCAGCATTTGGAGAGAAAGAGCAATAAAATCAAAATGGACAATAAATCAAAAAATGTTTAAAGATAGAACAAAAATAGAAACACCAATTATTATCCTGTTTGTACTTCTGAATTTTTTTTCCCCCAAGGAGTTTTGTTACTTTCCATTTAAATAAAAACCAAAACCATATCAGAACTAGCTACAGAATGATAGGACTGTGAAACAAACAAACAAAAAATCAAGCTCTGTGTGCAGTTTCAAAAGCTCCAGTGCCTGTGTTCCCAAGAAGTACTGAGTCAATGATAACAACTGTGGGCTGGATTTTCAGGGGTGCTGTGGTGAATTCCTGCATTTAACACTCCCCCCACCTCCAGGAGCTCTGGGCCTTTGCAGCTGGTTCATGAAGAGATGCACACACAATCACAGCTGACTGCAGCCCAAGTGTGTTTTTATGGCCCAGAAGCAAAAAGGTCTGATTTATACCAGGGAAATGCAGGAGTCATTCTGCCAAAGTAAATTACATGAAGTGGCAACTGTGCTCTACCACTGTACAAAACAAGGGCAAAGAAATCAAAGCTGATGAGTCAGATCCTAAATTCTTGAATTAGCCTGGATCCGTAAAGCCAAGACAGCAAGATGAATCTGACCATGAGGAATGACTGTAAAATAAAATGCCATCAGTCAACATGCACTAGGTGTCTTTGCCAAGTGAGGGGGAAGAAGATAACAGGAAATTGTGAAATTATCTAAACTCAGAGGGTTAGATTCCCTGCCACTTCAGACTTATGGCTGTCTTCTGTTACAAGGCAAGGGCAGGATGGTCTTGAAGCAATTCCCCATTTAAGCCTTTTTCACCTCCTCTGTTCAGACACAAATAACCACCCGAGGCAAAGAATACCAACAAGCCTGGGATTTCCTTCCCATCACAGGCATCAGAAGCTGATTGTGAAAATCAAAAAGCAAGAACAGAAGTATCAGAGTAAGCCATTTTCTCTTTCCCACCAAATGACACTGCACTGGTTTCATGGGACCATCTCCCTCTTTCTCCTCAAAAAATATGATTCAAAGTTGAAAAAGGGAAGTCTCCCTTGGAGTTACTCTTTTCCCGTAACATTCTGAATAATAATTTATGCAATAGGTATTTCCACTGTTGCAGCTCCACTACTGTTATTGTTCTGGAATTGGATCAGTATGTTTTAGTCTCACCTGATTTCTTAAGATCTTGGGAGTTTTGCTGGAGAGGGAGTGGCAACACAGCAAATGATGGCATTTTCTTAAACCAGGCAGAAAGCACAAACCTTCGTTTGTCTTTTTAAGAACTGCCAGTCCTTGAAACTTGTTCTTTAGAAGCATGTCTGAACATGCTGACTGTTAAAAATCCCAGTGCACACAGAGGCTCTCAACATTGCTTTTTCAAAGCACAGGTGATTTTTCAACATGCTTGCTCATCTGTCCTGGAATAGCAAAGCAACAAACTCTGTGGAACTAATTCTGACAAGGCTTTCCAAGTTTTCTGTGTTCACAAAAACACAATTTGGGAAGTGCTAAAAATTGTTTTTATTAATTGTGATTCTCAGTTTTCAAGATATCTGAGGGCATTCTGGGTTTGGCAACCTCCAAATCTGAAATTTGGGGTTGGAAAGTTGTTGTAACATAGGCTTATCCTTCTTCTGTCCTGACAAGTCAGAAAACCCTACAAGGTCACTGTATTTTATTGAAATACTCTATATCGACAGAGAAAAGAACTGAACAGGAAGTCAAAATGTCCTAAATCCTGGCAGCATACTAATCATGAATAGAGATGAGCCTGCTTTCACTGCTTCACATATAAATCAGCCTCCAGGTCATGCAAAACCTCATCAAATTGACTCAAGTATAACTACCTAACAGGGGCAGAAAAAGATAAAGAGTTCAGAATTCCCATCTTCTACGAGCTTTCACAATCTCATCCACTCAGAGGAGTTTGTTTCAGAATAAATATAAAATATTTCATTTGCCTTTGCTACCAGTGTCCACCTTTTCCTTCCAGTTCCACCAGCTTAGCTGTGGTCCCCTGTGAAGCCAGTGTCCAGTGACATCTTTCTGTAGAGGTTTCTTTTGTCCAGTTTTGCGAATTAGTTTATTTAACACAGTGAGAAAGCATCCTAGAAGAGCAAGTTATAAAACTGAAAGCCATTGTCCATCTGTCTGCTATGAAACAGGCATTCTTAATTTCTGTAGTCATTTCAACTACCAATATCACAGTCCGTCAAGTCTGAGGCCTGAGATATCTGGAGAAAATACAATATGTCACACAGGATAATACTTAAGTGATTGAAAACCTCTGAGAATATCTGCACTGCTTCTGGAGTTACTGCAGAGGAAATAAAATAAAAACCAAAACAAAACAAAATTTAAAATACCAGCAGAATAGAACCTCCTGCACTATCTCTGTGAGTCCAGAACAGCCTCAACATCACCCTGTCTAAACACAGCCTAGCAGCCCCAGCCTGTCTCACTGCCATGCACTTGGAAGGGAAGTCACAAGTCAGACGGAACATCTGAGGCAGGGGAAAAGAAGAACGAATTCTGATCTCAAACTGTGCCCAAAGAGAGCTCAGGCCTCTGAGGGGCTGACTTACCTCTGACCAGCAGCTGGGTGCCATCCTGCTGGCAAGACAACCACAACTACCCAGTTCAACTTGCTGCAGCCTTTTTCTCTAAGCAAAAAGCTGAAGCACTGGCATAAAACCAGCATACCCCACTCTAGGAAAACTTATCTGTTCCCTGAAGGACATTTTTTGTACATGTTTCTGTGATATGCATAAAGCAGTCTGACAACTTTTTGGTTTTTACTGCATTACTCTTAGAATGACACAGCTAGAGAAATATGCCCTGTTCTTTAACTTCATTTTATAAGTTTTGCCCTCTCTCTTTTGTCCTTTAGAAGAGTGGATTTCCACCGGCTTCAATCACCAAAGATCTGTGTCTCTCAAAGTTAGACTATTTTTCCAACAAAATAAGTGGTATTACCATCCTCTGTGAGCTTTCCAGTCACTTACTTGTGCAATTGCACCTCTAAAGTTGTCTGTCTCTCACACATGCAGTCACATTCATTGCAACCTTTGAGGATAGGCAAAGCTGATTTTCTACCAAAAGTTATATATTTTTTTTCTTTTCTATGAAGTAGCCCAACATTCATAACAGACTCTGGACAGGAGCAGTAGTAATATGTCTCACACATGCACAATACCTCTCTTTTATGTAAACAACTGAAAGAAAGAAATCAGAGGCAGGATTTTATTTTTTGGCACCTGAGAAAGCAGAAAGGAGAAGGAGCAGTTGATAAGTAAAAGATGACTAATGCAGGTGCCAAAGCAAGGAAGAGAGAAGGAAACCTATTAATTGAGTATACAACATGTCTCATCTCTGGAGGTTGCATCCTGTATCTGAAGGAGGGAAGATTTCAAAGTTTATACCCCTGGCTTCTCTTATCCTGATTTTCTTCAGTGGCTCTGACCTTATAGAATGCAAAATACATTCCAGCTATGGTGACAAACATGACCTTGGTAAACTTTCCAGTGTGCATAAATGTGGCCAGATGCCAGGTGCCCACCAAAGCTGCTCTGTCACTCCCCTCCTAAGCTGGACAGAGGACAGAAAAGATAACAAAAAGCTCATGGGTTGAAATAAGGACAGGGAGATATTCCTTACCAATTACCATCACAACCATTTGGGGGAAAAAATAATTAATTATCAATCAAATCTGAGTAGCATCATTAGAAATAAAACCAAATCTTAAAAACACCTTTCCCCCACCCCTCCCCCTTCTTCCTGAGCTCAGCTTTACTCCCGATTTCTCTCTACCTCTTTTCCCAGAGCAGCACAGAGCTGCGGCGAATGGGGGCTGTGGTCGGTTCATCACGCTGCGTTGCTGCTGCTCCTTCTTCCCCACGGAGACGGCTCTTCACACTCTTCCCCTGCTCTGGAATGGGGCTTCTCCCACTGAAGACACTTATTACACTCTTCCTTTGTTCTGGAATGGTGTTTCTCCTAATGGAGACAGTTAGTACACTCTTCTTCTGCTCTAGAATGGGGTTTCTCCCACTGGGGACAATTATTACACTCTTCCCATGCTCTGGAATGGGGTCACTCCCTCTGGAGACAGTCACACTCTTCCCCTGCTCAGGAATGGGATCACTCCCNAGTGAAAAAAAAATTGTTCCCCTGCTCAGGAATGGGATCACTCCCACTGGAGACAGTCACACTCTTCCCCTGCTCAGGAATGGGATCACTCCCACTGGAGACAGTCACACTCTTCCCCTGCTCAGGGATGGGATCGCTCCCACTGGAGGCAGTTGTTACACTCATCCCTTCTTCTGGCATGGGGCCTCTCCCACTGGAGACATTCACACTCTCCTGCTCTGGAATGGGGTCGTTCCCACTGGAGACAGTAACACTCTCCCCCTGCACTGGAATGGGGTCGTTCCCACTGGAGACAGTAACACTTTTCCCCTGTTCCAGAACAGGATCATTCCCACTGGAGACAGTTACACTCTTCCCTTGCTCTGGACTGGAGTCATTCCCACTAGAGACAGGCACACTTTTCTCTTGCCCCGGACTGGGGTCATTCCCACTGGAGACAGTCACAGTCGTCCCTTGCTCTAGTATTGGATCACTCCCACTGGAGACATTTACAGTCTTCCCTTGTTCTGGAATGGGGTCTCTCCCACTGGAGACAGGCACACTTTTCCTCAGCTCTGGAATGGGGTTCCTCCCACTGGAGACAGGCATACTCTTCCCCCGAACCAGAATGGAGTTGCTCCCACTGGAGACAGGAGCATTTTCCCTCTTCTCCACAATAGGCTTGCTCCCACTGGAGACGGGAACATTTTTCTCCTGCTCCAGAATGGAGTCTCTCCCACTGGAGACAGGCATACTCTTCCCCCGAACCAGAATGGAGTTGCTCCCACTGGAGACAGGAGCATTTTCCCTCTTCTCCACAATAGGCTTGCTCCCACTGGAGACGGGAACATTTTTCTCCTGCTCCGGAATGGAATCTCTCCCACTGGAGACAAGAGCACTCTTCCCCTGCTCCAGAATGGGGTCTCTCCCACTGACAACAGGAACATTTTTCCCCTGCTCCGGAATGTAGTCTCTCCCACTGGAGACAGGCACACTCTTCCTCTGCTCCAGAATGGGGTCTCTCCCACTGGAGACAGGCACACTCTTCCCCTGCTCCAGAATGGTGTCTCTCCCACTAGAGACAGGAGCATTTTCCCTCTTCTCCACAATAGGCTTGCTCCCACTGGAGACGGGAACATTTTTCCCCTGCTCCGGAGTGCAGTTGCTCCCACTGGAGACAGGAACATTTTTCCTCTTCTCCAGAATAGTGTTGCTCCCACTGGAGACAGGAACATTTTTCCCCTGCTCCGGAATGCGGTTGCTCCCACTGGAGATAGGAATATTTTTCCCCTTCTCTGGAATGGAGTCTCTCCCACTGGAGCCAGGAACATTTTTCCCCTTCTCTGGAAAAGGATTTCTCCTACCAGAGACAGTTACACCCTTCCCCTGCTCGGGCATGGGATCACTCCCACTGGAGACAGGCACACTTCTCCCCTGCTCCGGCACAGGGTCTCTCCCCTGGGAGCCTGTTACAGTCTTCCTTCTCTCCGGCATTTGGTGTCTCCCACGGGTGACAGTTCTCCAAAAACTTCTCCAGGGTGGGTCCTTCCCATGGCTGTAGCTCTTCATTAACTGCTCCAGGTGGGTCCCTTCCACAGGGTGCAGTCCTTCAGGAACAGGCTCTTCCAGTGTGGGTCCACACCAAGATCACAGGTCCTGCCAGCAATCCTTCTCCAGCGTGGGCTCCTCTTTCCACGGATCCACAGGTCCTGCCAGGAGCCTGCTCCGGCATGGGCTTCCCATGGGGTCGCAGCCTCCTTCAGGCATCCACCTGCTCTGGAATGGTGTCCTCCATGCGCTGCAGGTGGATCTCTGCATCCCCGTGGGCCTCCATGGGCTGCAGGGGCACAGCTGCCTCACCATGGGCTGCACGATGGGTGGCAAAGGAATCTCAGCTCTGCTGCCTGAAGCACCTCCTCCCCCTCCTATTCCACTGACCTTGGTGCCTGCAGGGCTGTTCCTTTCACATATTCTCACTCCTCTCCTCTTTGGCTGCAATAGCTCCTGCACAGTAACTTTTTTCACTTCTTAAGTACGTCATCCCAGAGGCACTGCCATAGTCACTGCTGGGCTCAGCCTTGGCCAACACAATGGCTTTGTACAGATTAGGAAATTATATACTTGACTTGAATTTATGAGGGAATTTCTTTTCATTCACTTCCTTTAAAAATCTATTAACCAGTGTTTGATTTTCTTCTGGCTTATGTAAGCACAAATCAAGTGTTGCTAAGGAAAAGTTGCCAAAGATCCAAACTGATGCAAAAGTTAGTGCAGGAAGATTTAAGCCATTGATCTGGTGCAAGTGCACACTTATGAAAAACAAAATTTCAGTTTAAATAACATTTGCACTGAAAATTAAATTAGCTTACTACATCTGACTGGTTACAGTGTGCTTCACTCTATTTTTAGCTAAACATGCCAGGAAAATTAGGAAACGTTTTGGGCATACCCACAACTGAGTGTCACATGAAAAAATTGGCCAGCCAAAAGTTGTTGGGGCTTTTCCTTAGTTGAATGGAGCTTTGAAAAACTCTTTGATCTATTTATTCCCCAATCTGTCAGCATATACACATAAACT